>JAPYYW010000068.1:0-100760 GCA_030522545.1 Cremastinae sp. A BG-2022a | reverse complement strand
AGTCTATACAAACATTGTTCTGTTAAAATGCAATGTCTAGTAAAAATTTCAAGTCAATCCATCGTCGATAGGTCGATTTCTATAGAATTTCATACTCTGTATTATTGTCATCTGGTCACGCGATGAGTTAAAATAAAGTAGCCCATGTTCAAATGGACGTTGAAAACTGTCTCTATGACAAATTTCATTGAAATCCTTGCAAATATTTGTGCGTGATTGAGTAACAAACATCCAAACATCCAAACATTCACATTTATATATTAATAAGATAAGATAAGATTATAAAAATAAGTTTTTAATTTTTAACTTAAATTAATGAAACTTTTTTACACGCAATTGAAATGCCATAATAATAAATAAGAGAAATTTTGAAAAAAAAGAATGTACACTGATAAATTCAAGTCGATACAGTAGATAAAAGCGTAATTAATATATTTAAAAAGTAAAATTTATTTGATCTTAGGTTGAACTGGAAAAATAGTGAGCCGAAGAAATGTTGGAGCTGATGGAAAAATGAGAAAAAATCATGTATGATATCGAATAGTATTTTCTGTGGGAAGTCTGGACGCGTTCATTGCCCTTATCGAGACCGATCGTTAATGTCACTTCGAGGATAGTAAATGTCAGTTGTGCGGTAACCGTCGTGTTCGCTTCGTCGGTCAAGGCCACGCGTGTCTATATTTTTTGATGGCTCTCGTATTTATTACCATCGACCGGATGATTAAAAACAACGAGGATTTTAATTGAAGTTCTGCTTCTTATTCATAAAATATTCGCGACATTATTTACTTTCTTTGTAAAATATCTTTCGCCTGCAGATTCGCAGGCGCGGTGAACGCAAAGTAAATACAATAATGCCTCGTGTCGTGTGTTTAGAAGGAAATTTTTGTTTCGCACGATAGGGGAGGAGAAGGCATCAGGAATAATATTACGTGACCAGACGTTTCACGCGTCACATTAGGGGTGGATTCGGAGGTGTTGTCGGAGCAGGATAAGCCAACCCTCGCTAAATATAGCGGAGGCAAACACGTTCGTACGAGCCACACAAGTGAGACTCGAGCGAGAGAGAGAGAGAGAGAGAGAAAGAGCTGCAAAAGAGAGAGCTTTCTCGTGTCCAAAAGCAGTACATATACTATATACGGTGCCTCGTCAACCAATCTCCATTGGTCTCCCTGTGTAACACGAAAAAATTCTACGAGCGTACTGCCAGATATCTTTCCCTCTTTTGTCGCCTCTGACGTTTCTCCCCGCAGGGCGTCACATGCACGATCTCGCGCCAACCCTGCGCGATACCCCTGTCAAGGGGTTCCATTTTCAGAAATACGACTCCGCACTTTCAGAGAGAAAATCATTTTACCACCATTTTTTCCATTTTAAAAGAAATTTCTTTTTCCTTCATCAGAAAGTTATATGTATAGTTTAATATAAAAAATATATCACACATTCATATTTTTTTCTATTCAAATATTATAGGAAACTGCTTCATTTCAAAATAACACCTTGGTACGATAATATTTATTTATGTTTCATTATTTTTTTTTGTTTCTTTAATGACAATAAAGAGTGGTGATCCAATTTTGAAAAAATCTTGGCGTGCAAATATTTTATATGTATACACGGATGCGCAGAATACTCAACGTAGAGCACTTCTCGCTTTTACTCGATTCCCATGTATGTGCGTTTTAACCCTCCGGGATAATGTGTGAGACCGTAAACTCGGCAAACTTCACCCCAAGAGATTTCCCAGTGCATTTCTCTCCAGGGTCTCCGCCACTTCAACACGGTGAACGGAGAAAGCAAGAGAGAGGCCACGAATTTCCATCTCGATTCGCGAATCCTCAGACGCTCTCCGTATATATCCTCGCGCACATTTCACCCAGCATACATATATTTCCTCGATTTAACATTCATACCGGAGGAAATAGTCTGAGAGAATTTTAAATCGATTTTTCAGCGATAAAAATCGTCGAATCGATTGATTTTCATTTTTCAGAGAGTTAAAAGCATTTAAACATCAGTTTCGATGCGCGCGGATAAACCCGATAAAATAAGTATATGCGACCTTGTACGAAATATATAATGATTTTTCACTCTGAAACCTATACGTAAATTTCGTAACGCAGAGTGAAGCATTGAAGTATATGCGGCAATAATATGCACATAATTGTCAGAGAATTCAGTCCGTTGTTTCAATGAGTAAATACACCCACGCTATTGAGTCGTTCAATCTTTTCTTTACATTCCGTAAAATCATTATAATAATGATACATTGCGATATCTTGATTTTTCCAGGATATGCCTCATATATATAATATTGTTTAATATTTTTCTGTTTTTCTATATTGTGTGTTTTTCCGATAGGCTGACATTTTCCCTCGCGAACTTCTGAATAAAAGGCCTCAAAGTGTTCGGCGCCGTGGAGAAAACGTTTCACCCTTTCGAGCTGTGCAGCAGGTATTTATTTTGCACATTCAGCTTATATTATGCCAAGTTAATCGCTTACCTCACGTGTTCTTAAAAATTTACAGGCTCTCCCGTGTGTTGCCGCCTGCAACCCTGGCCGGTTTACAAGGTGAGAATATCTTTTATTCTTCAAATGATTATTTCCAAATCGCGACACTTGGCAATCTGAATTATATACGATACTTTTTGGAACAAAAATATCGACTAGAACATCGCTCTTATTCCTGAGAAAGTGCGGGATGCAACTGGTATGCAAAAGTAATTATTTTTCATATACAAAACTGACACAGTTTTCATAATTTGCTTACGATTAATACATAGGTATATACGCTCGCGATGAGTCTATAATATAATTTTCGTATCCAACCAAGTATACAATTATTCGAGCTCTGTTAATTTTCGAGGAAACACTTGAAGACGTAATCGGCGTGAGAATATATAAAATTAGTCGATACACATGTTTAGTAGAGTCGAAAAGACAATTTGGCTGAGCAACACGCGCGGGAACGTTAAATTAATTATTTCCGGAGATCCGATCGAAATTTCGTCAAGTAGTAAAACGGAAGTTGGGTATAAGACAAAATACTTGGGTAACATACACGCGGCGGGGTATCGGGGATTTGACGATCGTTGGAGTGGACGACGACGACGACGACGACGCGAGACAATAAAAGCAGAGAAGAAAGAGATGGGACTTGGAGAGTTGAGCTCGAGATGAGCGCCGCCGGAGGCGGGTTTGGGTTTCCGCGACTGTTGGAGCGGTGTCGAGCGCCGAGGACGACGCCACCGCGAGAAGGTGTTGCTCGGCAATTAATATCGCGACGGAATCTTCAACGCGGGCTCTCGGACTAATTTGGCGTCTGTGTCGAGTGTATCGGGGGGTTACTCGCGCGCGTATATGTGCATATATGTGCGTGGGTTATCCGGGCGAAAAGCGAGAGAGCGAGACGGGCAAGACACGGAGAGGCGTGCTGCTGCCCCAAGTTGTTGTCAGACCGTTTTACTTTAGTGCCCATAAAAGTACCGAGATTTAGACTGCACAATACACCCGTGACGTATTGCTGCCCTCGTCGGTAGCGTTCTCCTCGTTCGCGGCCTCCCCGTGTTCCCGCGCGCCTGTACGCGTACATTACACTACCTCGGCTCCTCTATACCTCTACTATAACTGTATATTGTGTATATATATACGGAAGGGCCGCGTCCTCTGCTCTCTCGAGCGACGTGGCCCGCGCGCCCTATTGCCACGAGGCAATGCGCGAAATCGCGTATCCACTCGCGTTTATTTTGCCGCGCGAGGGGAACTTTTGTCACCTCAAACTTTTCACGCGCTGCATATTCTCTCTCTCTCTCGCTCGCTCCCTGCTCTCCTATACACACGGTCGCGCGGCTCGTTGAGAAAAATCCGAGGACTCGCGCGCGCCGCTATCTGCCATCTTCTACCTTTTTTATTGCCTCGTTTCGATCCTTGATTGTCTCGTTTCATCTCGGGCTATAAATCAGTCTGCTCACCTCACCTATCGTAAAAGAATCATAAGTGGACGATTTAGACACTTGTTTCCCTCGCTTATATTTACTGCTCGCCTCGTGACAGACTAAAATGCAATTATCATAATTTCTTTGCGTTATCGGCCATTAATTCACCAATTTCTACATTGTATCATTTTATATTTACATATTTATTTGCCGGTATGCATGGGATAAAATATTGTCGCGGTTCGTCAATCGCATCATCGATAATTGTCTCTTGCGGAGGGTGGATCGCGAGGGGCGGGTTGGGGGGGGGGGAAACTTCTGGCGAAGAGGCTCTGTACGAAGTTTCTATACACGGTTTGTATAATACGCGCGCGTGTAGTAAGTATCTCGGCATGTCCGTGCAATAGGTGCGCGCGCGCGCTCGTCTTTCTATACTATAGAGTGTATTCTGAAGCGATCGCGGCCTCGGTAGTGGTGGGGAGGGGAGAAAATGTTGAGCGACGGCGGCGGCTCGTCGGCTTTTGCCCCGGGTTTCTCGTATTCGCCGAGAGATCGCGCTCGCGTGCCACTCGAGCATCCCAAGTTTCCGAGTCCCGACGGGCTGCGAGCCGCATCTCGAGCTCAGTTGTCGCTCAGTACGGCTCAGCCAGGCCACCAGACAAGAAAGAGGGGTTCATTCGTGTACTTTTTTTCATTCCCGTCACGACTCTCTTTTACGAGTGTACCCGCGTGTACGCGTACACGACAACGAATCGCGACAGCCTCCTTTTCATCGAGTACGCGTGTGCGTGTCCTGTCAAATCTGTACCAACCTTTCAAAACAGAGCGAATAAATAACAAGCAAAAAGAAAAAAGCACATTATTGCGACCTGCCAAACTCGAGATCGAGGGCGAACAAAATATTTTTCTCGCACCCTTTGCCCGTGTCTGCCCAAATTTGACCCTCGGTGCAACTTCGTACCTGATCGAAAGAGAAAAAAAAACGGGTACGGGGAGATACAGCAGGGTGCGCGAAACACAGCGACAGAAGGAGAGAGGGACAGTGCGTCAGCAGACGGGGAACAGACTCGTAAAAAAAAGGTTCAAAGTGTCGAGAAGGGCATAGATGAATGAAGGTCGCTCAACGACCGAGTACTGGCACCCGTTACTCGTCAAATAGCAAATCACTTAAATAAGCCACTTCGAGTGACGTTATCGGAAAAAATTAAAATAAAAATAAAACCTAGGTTACGCACCTATCGCGCGTGACATTTGAAAACAACGCGGGTCATTGACACTATTTCTCCGAGTTTTCCCTCCCGTGACATAAAAAAAAAGAAAAAGAAAAATTTGGGGTTACGTATAAATCAGGGTGAACTGGAAAAGGGACACCGAACGATATTGCTTCGTAAATAATCAAAGTATCGCTAATTGTGCAATTTGCCTTTGATTCTTTTTCGCACGATATTTTGGCAATTCTCGTCGAGGCGATACGCGTTTTCTCGTCATATGATACTGTAATGCAGCTGTGCAGTAAGAGACTAGTTTTGTGCACGTCGTTGCTGGTGAGGAAGGAGGAGGTCGATGAGGAGGAGGAGGGGGCAGTGGTGGTGAAACGCGACTCGTGGTTTACGCGCGGGACTCTCTAGCCTGTCCCGCCAGTGAATATCACGACGTGCTCGCCGCACGTAGTGCTGTCGACGTAACGTCGTCGTCGTCGTCCTCATAGATCGAGGATTTGACGTACAAGTTGCAATCTCCGCAAGCAAAACAAAACAAAAAGAAGCACGAACTTCTCGAAGAACAAGCGATCGGCCAAAATTTAAATAATATCTTCTTTTTCTCAAGATTGCCAAGTGTTGCACTCAACGAATTGCACAAAAAATAAATAAATAAACAAACAAAAAAATGAATGAATAAAAAAAAAAGTATTCGAAACAAGTTTCATCGAATGTCAAGTTGGATCTGAATTATATATTCGGATCGGGACACTGGCACGTCAACGAAAAATCACTCTAACAGGAATACTAAAGTGTGCTGTGTTTTTTTTTCATATTTTTTTTGGTTCATCGAAACTTCTGCATCGCTGTCAACTGGGATCTTATCTTCGATGCTGCTCGTCTGATAATTTGGATCACCGCAAAACGGATGAAAAACGAAAAATCGAACATAATCGTCGAAATTTGTGTATCGCTCGTCGTACGAAACTCGCACGTGGCATCCGCGAATCTTTCTCTCTCTCTTTCTTTTCCAATCCCCTCCACCCGGTGGGACTCGGCTGTAAAACGAGGCTCGTTTTTCTCTCATCGGGATCCACTCGGGATTATTCACGCGTCGTCGTTTTGCCGACGACTCTTCGTTGATCCTCTCTTCCCCCCCCCCTCCCCCATCCCACCCCCCTTTGCACGATATCGCACTGTCTCTCTCTCTCTCTCTCACCCCCTCCCTCGCGCGACGCTAAAATTCGAGTTCCCCCTTCCACTTGGACCCGGGTTTCCCCCCCGTGCCTCCTCTTCCACCTGTCTACTGTGGCGCGCCCGCGCACACATCCTCACACGAACGCCTGAAACTCGCGTCCTCCGATCCGCCGCGACCCTGTGTGGATCTCCCTCTCGTACACACACGATCCTACCCTTGACTCTCTAATTTTCCTCTTATTTCCATCTCTCTCGGTCTTATACTTCGTGCACCCTCGGTCCTTTCTCCCCCTCTTCGCACCCTCGGATCTTTCGATCGTCGACTCTCCGTGTCCCGCTCTCGACCCTCGCTCTCCTTATTCCTCCGACTGACTCCGAATTCGGCTCTCGACACCAACACACCTTCCCTCCCGGGACGCACACACTCTCCGCGTTCTATACTCCACGCGTCGATCCCCACTCTCCGAATTCGTCGCACGCGTTTAAATTTTCGTCTATTTATTTACATCGGAACCGCCGGGTTGCTCCCAATTTGGACGTTATTCGTCGATCACTCCGCTTGACAACTAATTCGCGGATTGCAAATGTGCTTGATTGAACTATGATTTAACTGGATGGGCTTGCAACGATCGATTGAAAACGCATATCGGTATTGATTTATTGATCGATCGATTGATCGAATTGTCGGGTTTTCCGCGGTAAACGAAAATTCGGGGCGCGATCGGTAATAACGATCTTATAATTGTGCCGTTAAAAAATCGTCATCATCTGCACCATCGCCGAACACGTGGCTTGCTCGACGGCGACCCTGTACGACAATGTGCACGCGGCGCCGCTATGCGGCTCCGGCGTTGGCCACCCTGGCTCTGTCACGCCGATTGGCACAGCCACCGGAGCGGGGAATTCCACCGGGGTGACCTGGTGGGCCATGATGAACGGCAGCCTCTACGAGGAGAGTCCACCGCCAGTACCGCCATCCTCGTCCCTAGTTACGATTCAGCACCACCATCACCAGCAGCAGCAGCAGCAGCAGCAGTCGACGACTCCAGGATCCCATCAGCAGCAGCAGCAGCAATCGACGACCCCGAGCTCACCAGGCGCACCGAGTTCAGGAAACGCGGCGACAGCGACCGTTGCGACCGCCAGCGGGAGCTCGACTTCGCCGAGCGCCTCCTCCGTGGCGAGCAACAGCGCGGCAGGTCCGCTTCACATACCGGCGAAGAGACTGACCGCGACACCGGGCGGAGGCTCGACCTACGGCGAAGTTCCCTGCGTCGAGCCGACAGTTGCACCCGGTGGGGCGACCGGTGTCATAAGGCACTCGCATTCGTCATCGGCAGGCTCACAAGGAGGCTGGAGTTACAGTCCTCACAATCCCCAGGAGGCTCATTACGCGTCTACCACTCCAGGAGACGTTCTCAATCATCACCAGACGTACGGAACGTCAAACACACCAACGTACTACAACCTCGCGGCCGATCCGACGAGCGGGGCGAGCGGTACGAGCGGTGCCGGGCCGGCCGGTTCTTCCGGGTCTTCCAGGGACAGCCGTAAAACGTCGGGCGCCGTGAGCTTTTGGTCGCCGGCTACAGCGGGCTCCGTTGCCGCTGGAGCCGGTGCGACCTCCGCCGACTACAAATCCTACAATTCCGGGGGTGGAACTTCCACGGCTACCTCATCGGCCGGTGGAACCTCCAGTGGCGCGGGCTCCGTTCCCGATCCCGCCGTCTCCACCTGTCACCAGAGCTTCTCCCAGAGCTGGTGCAATTACTCGCCGTATGCGAGCGCGAGGCATCATCACGGTGTCGATACCTCGGGACACCATCATCCGCACTCACAGGCCGGTGTCTCTTATCTCACCCCTTCCGCCGCCGACGATCGGGGGAGAGTCGCCGCCATGGTTGCCGCTGAAGGCGCCTTCCCTCACGATGGATATGGTAGCCTCAGAAATTACGCCCCAGAACCGGTCGCCTCCAGTCCCTACACCACACCAGGTAAGCATCGAATTTTTGATACCTCCTCTATTATACTTTTTTTTTTCTTTCTTTTTTTATCAACTATTCTTTTTCTCTCTATTATTCTACCTTACTCCTTCTTTTTCTTTTTTTTCTTCTTTTTTTTCCTTCCAAATCATTCCCCCCCCCATCCTCGTCATCCCTATCTCCTCAAATTTATTATTCTTTAATAAGCCATCGTACGATACCGATTCATTTTTTTCACCTCTCTACCTTTTTATCACAAAGTAACTCGAGCATATTTTTTCAACAAATCTAATTGTCCAAACAATTTAGACACTTTTTAGTCAAACCTTTTGAAATGACTGTCTAGAAAAAATATTATTCGCCATTACACATTTTTTAACAGGGCTCTAAAATTTCATTTTTCAATATAAATCTTCAGAACGAATGAACAAATGATTCAAAAAAAGTATCTAAACTACTAAATCGCAAATGTGATATTAAATTTGACACAACATTTTTTTTTCTATATCTTTAAGAACAATATTTCGAA
Source organism: Cremastinae sp. A BG-2022a (assembly GCA_030522545.1). NCBI lineage: Eukaryota > Metazoa > Arthropoda > Insecta > Hymenoptera > Ichneumonidae > Cremastinae sp. A BG-2022a. Next base: position 91,917 of record JAPYYW010000068.1, on the reverse strand, counting down.
AATTTATTCATTTTTCATATTTTTTAAAACATTGCTCATCATCCTTAACAGTAACAAAAAAAAATTTTTTACTCCCAATTTGGAAATTTAACAATTTTATAGAAAAAAATATATAGTATATTATACATTCTTTGAAATTATTTATCATTTCACCGTCTAGTTTTTGAGAAAAAAAAATAAAAGTAGACTCTCGTAGTAGCAAAACATTCTCATGACAACAATTCATATATGTTTTTAATATTGATCGTTCCAACTTTAAATAAACAAAAACGAATGTAAAAAATGTGAATATTAATAGAGTATAATGATATTTTACAAGCTGTCGTTGATGTTAAAAATAACTTGAGAAGAGAAAATAAAAAAATGTTTGAGGTCAACAAGCAACGGCGACATAAACACCGAGAGATTGGACAGTGCCTCTACACAACTTTTGCTAAAAAGCAAAAATTAAATTTTAGTTGTTTCAGTTTAGTTGTTTGTTTTTTTTGGGCTAACACACGTGAATTATTTAAATATTCAATTTGAGTAGGACAAATGTTTTTTTAAAGAAAGGTTATACAATTAATTTTTTTTTCGCTGAAATTTATCAAGCATCCGATGATCTCAATTCGGAGAATCGAATGGAAAGGGGCTGTATCCTCGCGATGATTTTTTGAAATAAACGTAAAGCTTGGCGCCAGTCAAGCTCATGGCATGAACAAAACAGAGAGAGAGAGACAAAGTTTGCTCTCTCTCTGTTTCTGCACGTTGCTTTCTATCGAAGGCGGTTAAATGCGGTTGAAGCGGGGGGGGGGCACGAGAGAGAAAGAAAGAGAGAGAGAGGCTGCGGCGTCGGGGTTTATTGGCGGCCGTAACTCGTAAAGCCTGGCGGGAGCGCGCGCGCCTCTCGATCAGCTGATCCGTTCCATGACCCGTACCACGGTGTGGAGAGCCTTCGTTTTCTCTTCCTCCGTTAACGGTCTCAGCATACTTTTGTATAGAAGCCCGCGTGTGGTACGAGGTCCGAGCGCACTCGATCATCGCTCCACGTTTTTCCCAAAGCTCGTCTCGCGCGAATCACTCGTCTTTCTCCCGGTACGTCGACTTTTTTTCTCCGCGAGAAGCGAAAATAAGTAACGCAGGCGCGAGCTTTTCGGCGCAAATTCACCCTGCTCCGTTTCCGTGCTGATGAAAACAAAAAACAAAAGAAAAAGTAGGACTCATCGGAATCATTCGTTCCATCTGTTCGGTCACGAAATTCCTCTCGCGTTGCTTTTTTTTTTCTCCGCTCTTCTACCATCAGTTATAGCGCTATATAAGCCCCCCGTTTCCCTCGGTATCCGATAGATGGCAGCTGCATAATCTTTGCTCGTCTTCCGAGGCCGGCTCCTCGCTGAGGGGACCGCGTGCTGACTTGTATATAGACGAGAGAGAAGCGAGCTCAGTGCTCGAGTCCCACATCAGGAGAGTTCGCATTCTCGATTCTCGCGCGTACGCGTTCCGTCCGAGAAGCTCCGCACGATTTACGATCTCGCTTCTCCGAGCGCGAGTCGTCGTCGCACCAATTTATTTCTGAAACGCGCCGTGTGATCTCCGAGCTCATCACGCCCCCTCCCTCGCCGTGCTCCGCGGAATCTCTCTCGCGAGTTCGATAAATATCACGCGGGCGGGCTGGCTCGATTGTTTCTTCGATAAATTGGTAAATCGCGTTGTCGTCTCGATTATCGGCGAATTTAAAGCCTGATGCTCTTCCTTATTTGGGTCATCCACGCAGTGACGAAAAGCTCTTTATTCCCGCTCGAATCCGCGATATTTGGGGTAAGAACGGGGGAGGTGGCGAGGCAGAAAGGGGGAGAAAAATATATATCCCTTGCATCGTTACGGAGGGGATATTGACTCTCCCGAAATAGCCATTACGTCCTCGTCTCACGCGAGCTCACCGCACCCCACCTTCTCACGCCACGAATGAAACCCTCTTAGATTTTCCGTATATACGATCCATCCTGATCCTCCCTTCTGGCCATTTCGGCATTTCGTATACGCGGTCGCGCAGCTACTGCGGAATCCCCATTATCCGGAGGGAAAACTTTTTTTCTCTCTGTATTGTATACCCAGGAACTATTTCATTTTCCGACCGATGTCGCGTGGTACACGGCCTGATTTTTATCCCTGTCGAATATACATATTGTATACTACATATATCTATATATATATATGTATCGGCTCGGAAGAAAAAAAAAGAAAATTTTTCGCGACCCTTACCTCTGCTGTTCGCATATCCGCGTATATTATTTATTATTCTTGTATTTATTGTCACTTCACCGCCAAGAGATACAACTTTCGATGACTTTTTTCCCCAGTAAAACATATACACTATCTGGGATACACTTGAAGCATCCGCGCTTCTGAAAATTCTAAAAGAGTTCTCGAATCTCGGCTCTTTATTAACTTCGTCAAATAAATTTGGAGGATTTTCTTTGAAATCTGCTTGCTTTTGAGTCTTAAAGCGGTTCGCTAATTGGGCTTTGCAGCTACCGGCTCTTTAATTACAGACGCATATCTGTCTTCTCTCTGCTTTCTCCACTTGCCATTATCCCGAAATATTTTAATGAGCGACGATTTCGTCTCTCTGCATTATTGACAGGACGATTAATAATGTCCTTCATTAATCCTATTGCGAAACACTTCAATTAACATTTTAATTAATCAAGAATTCACGTAGCACAAGGTATACTATAAAGGAAATAGCTCGAGAGCCGGAGAGGATGTTGCTCGGGCGAGCAGAGAGAGAGAGAGAGAGAGAGAGGGGGGAGGGGAGGGGGAATGTAACAGAAACTTGAGAGTTAATTGATTCGTTATTCGATGAAACGCGGATGGTCCGGTGGTCGCGCGACGCGCGATGCTCGTCACTGTGTGCGCGGCGGCGTATCTGTCCCGAGTCGTGATCCCCTAACGTCCCCGCTATGCCCGAGCCATATACATCGGCCATCCTCGCGTCCCTGAGAATCCCTGACCTTTGTTAAATAATTTGCATATTTCCACGTTTTAGTGGGCAATAAATTCCTGCCGCTTAGGCAATCGCAAAAGCGCGTGGTAGACTCCGACAGCAGGTCCTATAGCCGTGCCGTCCGAGTCAGACGAAACGATCTCTAGCCTCCGCGTGTGCGCGCGTGTGTGTATATCCGTCCGAGTGGGACGCGAACGAGCGACGCTCTCAAGCTGCTCGAGGGCAGTAAAATGAGACGGTTTACTCACCGGGAGCTAATATGCGAATCAGAGACTGGCCAATATCTGATACACGCGCATATATAGTATTATCCCCCATCCCGCTCGTGGACACCTCGACTCAATATCAATTTTTATACAAATTATTACAATGTTACTCTGCTAACTCTCTCTCTCTCGCAGCTCGACACACCGCTCGCTCTCCACTTACATTCCTTCTGCTGCTTTTATTGCATCCTTAATCCAAATTCGCTGCATTTTTTTCTTATTCCACCGCGCTTCAACCTACACCCATTTTCGGGATCCGATTAATATTCGGGCTCGGACATTTTTCTGCGAGCTCCCCGTGCGCGCGGTTATCATTTTTCATCCAACAACATATTTTGGCCGCTTATTTCTCTCTCTCTCTCTCTCTCATCTTTTATATCGAGAGTGGTCGCATCAACATTTTATTTCTCTCCCCGTTTATTTTGGCGGGCGAGAGCTCTCGCTCGCAACGGGGCTTCACTCATCCTTTTCTCAAAGTTTTCAAAGCCGCTTCAAAAGAGCGGAGACGTCATAGCCGTGATCGTTCCGGACGTGGAATATCGAGAAGGGGATCCCCCCCCTCTCTCTCTCTCTCCTCCCCTCCACCTCCTCCTCTTCTCGCTTCTCTTTCTCACGTTGTACACGCTCGTACCCACGCGGTCTGACCGCGTCCGCTCACACTCTGCCGAGCAAGCCTCCGCGAGATTTTGTACATCAGCAGCCGCTGCAACCAACTCTACTAACCGTTCAACGTAAAAACGTCAACGAGCGACTCGAATACAAATAGAACCGGTCTAAATCTCTCGCGTATGCCGTTCTCCCGGCAGCTGGCGCCTCGCGCGGCTGATTCAAGAACGAGAAATGCACGAGGCCGCTTTTTTTTCCTCTCTTTATTTTCTGCTCGATAAAATCCGTGATTTCTCTTGACCTGAAATTTTTCACGAAATGCTTTTTCTCCATTTTTTTTTGGCGATACGCGTCATGCTGCGCCGAGTGAGAGAGCGAATTGCGCGGATTAAAAATTCATTCGCGTGAGACAAAATTTATTGTTGAATCTTTTACTGCTCGGGTAGATGATCGAGTCTCGCGGAGTGCGTAAATATATTTTTAACCGACCGGAGCCGCAGCTTTTCTCTAATTACTTTGTTGCAACAACATCGATGCTTTTTTATTTTATAATCAATGTACACGATATACAGACGTATTCTTAGATCGTAGATGGATAAATATGCACATTTTTCACAAGATTATGGCTCAGATGTACAACATATATGACATTTAAGTACGACAGAGATAGTCGCAAATAGCAATTGGTCAATACATAAAATTTATCGATATGAATATGAAAATAAATATAATTTTCACCGACAACCCGAATGATACTGATGCATATTATTTCAATAATAATATCTTCACATTCGTTGCAGTTCTTGTATATATGTTGGCAATAATTAGTATAACGAATGAAGGATATTCAAATTTATTGTGAAAAATAATGAACAAATAATGGTCTGCGCCATAATCTTTGTATGTATGTTTTAGCAGAATGAATAATAATAATATATATATATATAATGAATAAATAAAATGTATAAGGTAACATGTCAACAGAAGAAAAAAACGGTATCTGGCATACTAATTGTGTTAAGTGATGTGGGGTTCCTCCCCATCTGCCTTGTTTCCGGCAGGTTCGCTTGCCGGGGTGGGAGTCGGTGTCGGAGTGGCGGGGATGGGAGTCGGCTGCGGGGCCTCGAATTCTCTCGAGTGGACGGGCCAAGTGACGGTGCGAAAAAAGCGCAAGCCATACTCAAAGTACCAGACGTTGGAGCTTGAGAAAGAATTTCTGTACAACGCGTACGTGTCGAAGCAGAAGCGCTGGGAGCTCGCACGAACTCTCAACCTGACGGAGCGACAGGTCAAGATCTGGTTCCAGAATCGCCGGATGAAGAACAAGAAGAACAACCAGCGTCAGTCGCAGCAGCAGAACAACAACAACAACAACAGCAACAGCAACAACAACAACAACAATAACAACAACAACAGTAGCGCGAACAACGCGAATCATCACGGGGCGGGTACGGGGGCGAGTCACCACCATCCCGGGGGCGGCCACGGGCCGTCGAGTCATCACGTGCAGGTCGGCCAGACGCATCACGCGAACGGCTCGGCGAAGCATCATCAGTGACCCGTGGTTTTCTCTGGGGTCGCATTCGGCCACCACAATCACGGCTCGTCATCGATACACGCCGCGGCGGCCGCCGCCGCCGCGGCCACGGCGGGGAGCCACGCGAGTCTCGTCGCGACTTCCGGTCACGTCGCCCACGGGCTTCACGCGCCGCAGCCGCAGATCTCGAGTTCTCTAGCCGCAATCCACGCGGCGGGCTCCAGCGTCGCAAACTCCGCGGTTCATTCTTATCACCCCCACCACGCGAGCTCTCATCACCACCATCAGCTGGCCCACGTGACCCATCAGCAGCACCAGACGAGCCATGGTTTGGCCGCTTGAGACGCTCCCACCATTTTTTTGCCCCGAGCGATGAACGCTCGGGGTATACAATAATATTTTATTATTGCGACGCACGGAACCGCGACTTGGGAGCCCCGATACGGCCCGAAAGATCCCAGAGAATTCTACCATAGTCAGCAAACCTACCACACAGGTATATATGGATATATATATATATGATAGGTCGCTAACATCGGACTCTGCATGCCCAATACCGCAAACGGTATTTATAGCGACAAGATTCTCAAAAGAAAAGGCAACCACACAGAGAGAGAGAGAGAGAAGACAGACTCTTCCGAGTGAGACCTCTCGATAGACAATTATTAATATTAATTAAACACGGAATGCTGCGTCGCTCGCGAGTTACATGCCCTAGCAATGCGATTGAGTGAATGTGCCTAAAATTATTAACGGGAGTATGTGAAATATTAAGAGGAAAACGAGAGTGAGGTCGTGAAAATAAAAACTCGGTCAGGTCGTGCGTTTGCTTGTCTCTTTCCGAGAGTATATGTGGGTGTGCGTGCGTGTGCAAGAGAGAGAGAGAAAGAGAGACGGATCGTTTTCGGTGCAGTGTGCGGTGCGCGAAAACTTCCGAGCAATCTGTCCAAGCCGTAACTCGATAGTATTCCTGCAGACTTATACATATAATAGTTCGAGATGAAAACGAGATGTAGAATTATCATTGAATAGTGTTATAAATTAGTCATCCCTGTTTGAGCCAGTTTTGACTTTGGAAAAGAAAAAAAAAAGATTATGAGGAAGAAGCATAATAATTCACTCCGCGGTCTCGCGACGTTGAGGCAACTCTCGCGACGAGAGACTCTACGTAGTTCAGTTTGGCTGGATGAGCGAGATAAATATGGGGCAATTTTTTGATTCCACAGGTCGACGAGTTCACGACTCTCGCGTTTTATAAAAGAAAATATCCTTAACTGTCGAAATAAAAGAAATCTTATTTATTTATTCTTTATTATGCGCCCCGGGAGGAGTTAAGTATATTCGCAAATTAAATTCAGTGAGAGGAAAGAAGAAGCAATATCGGAATCAAAAGTCGATCCTCTCGTGCCAGAGGGAACGATTGCCTCGGTCGTTGGCCATTTCGCTTGGAAGCAAGACAGCGTGACGGGGAGTTTACGCTTCGACGCTTTGAACGGGCTAGTCCGCGGAGGGACGAGGATGAAAAGTAAGAAGGAGCAAAGGCGATGAGAAAGACGAGATGGGGGAATGAGCGGGAAAGAAAGAGAGAGAGAGAGAGAGAGAGAGAGGAAAAGAAGCTAGAAGAGTTGCACAGGAAACTCTTCGATCGCTCTGTTTTTATACATTTATGCACAACCATTCGTCGTGGCGCATTGTTAGCTTCTCTTTCCTTCCCTCTTTATTCACCCGAACCCAGCCTTTCTCTCTTTATTTATGTCTGAAATGCTCGTAGAACAATTTGCCTTTTCTCCTTTCTACTTTTGCCTCTCCGGTTGATAATAAAAAGACGTGTACTGTTAGAAAATATCGTCCGGCCAACGAATTCTGAGCTCGGATACAGCGAAGCTGCCATCTCGAAATAATAGTACTTTTCTTGTCGATCCAACGGGATTCCTGCTGGACGAGAGCCGCACATGTAGTACGGATCTTCACGTTTTGGCTGTATTTGATCCACTTTTCAGCATCCTGCCACGCGAATAAATGAACGTGAAGCGTGCAACGATCGACGCGCGAAACGAGAGGTAATGTCTTTTCACACTCAGGTTATTTATTACGCGGGAAATTATGAAAATTCGACATTTCGAAACATGTTCCGAAATATTATGTCGAGCGTGTCTTGTATTTAATGGCTTCCTTCCTTCCCTGTATCGAGCTACGAATCGTCTTGGCTCAACGACGACGCTTTCTAACGAGTCCAATTTCCGAATCCTCGATCGCATCCAGCCACTGCTGATAATCACACACCTAGATTATTACTGACATAGTTGAAGAGATGTGAATTTGAATCTAGCCTAACGCTTGAGGGAGTCAGAAAATGAGAACGAGCGAGAGAAACAGAGAGAGAGAGAGAGTGTGGGCGAATGTGAAGAGTCAGGCGTTACTTATTAGTAAAAATCACTGTACAAGCAGCCGTACTCATTCGTCTACCAATGAAAACAATTTTAGTGTCGGAGGAGTGAGATGTAGAAGAAAAGCTATGGAGATAAATTCGTACCGGTGAAAATTTGGTGGACCGTTTATTCGAGACTCGTGACGGGTCATCGATCGAGCGATATTCCTATGAAAAATAAACTCGTACTTAATGAGGATGAAAAGATAAAAACGATTTTGAGAGACCGAAACGCGAGCCCGTTGGTTTTTTTTTCTAGCTGTAGAAAAAGCTTGAGCATGAGTGATAATTTTTGTCATAAAAATAGTGACGAAAAAAGTAAATCGATGGTAACGGCGAAGCAATATCTGAACGTTGTTTGGATCGAAATATTTAGCTTAGCCCCAGACTCTTCGCATCGAAATGATTTACAGACTGCGCGAATTAAAAGAAAAAAGTCCTGAAATCCAGTGATTCGTAAATAATTTGTTGGACGCATTTTTTTCTTTAGATATCTTATTTGTTGGAGATTGGTATTGAAATTTTGGTATTTATAGTTGAGTGTTCTTTCGAGCGTATATTAAAAAGAAAAAAAAGAGAGAAATAGTGAAAATCAAAATGTGAAAAAGAGTGTTTAAACTTCGTAGAGGAGTGTAGTTACGTTTTTGAAAAGAACGAGTCTCGACCCTAAACGAGAAACGAAACTCCCGAGTGTATATTCTCGCGTTGCGTGTTTTCCTTTTCCCTGTATTGTTTTCTTTAGCAATTTTTTGTTCGTTTGCGTGTATGTTCGTTCGTGGGCGTGAGTCGGTGTGGAATATGCGATGCACGCATTTTCCGTGAAACTGGAAATCGTGCATTGACGAGTGTTGAAAACGAGAAAACGAAAAAAATTAAAAAATTAAGTAAAATCATGAAAACCGCTGTATAGTTCCGCCACGATAAATAATCAATGGTTATATTGTATTATGTAACGCCGATAGATATTATTAATTGATATTGCAGTATGTAAGTCAGGTATAAATGTGGACGGTCAAGAAGGAAAAGAAGAACAAAAAAACTGCGAATACGTTAATAAATAAAAAAACAAGATAAGGAAAATATTTGCGAGCCTGTCATCGCCAAATTTTTGCAGCCAAAATTGAGAAGGAACGCAGAAAACGAGAGACAGGACGAAATCGAATGACGAGGAATAAATGAATCCACAATTGTAATTAGTTATAATTATTATGTCGAGGACAATGTTTAACAAGATTTTAAGGTTATTATGATTATTAATTATTATTATTATTATTATTATTATTGTGAGCGTCACGTTAATATTATGTTATTGTTTTTATTGTGTGTTGTTTTTGTATGTACCTATCATGCCTACAATATTATTATTATTATTATTATTATTATTATTAAAATTATTATGATCTATATAACGAAAGATTGATAAAGATGGTGAGATGGTGATGAAGATGATGATAAAGAAGATCCATTCATAAAGGAGACAAACAAAACCGTGTTATTAAATGTGTACATTGACTTGATCCGCTGATAGCAGTTTCGATTAGCGTTCACGGAAAAAAAAACTCCCTGCTGCGACGTTCAATTGGTGGAAGCATCGAAAAAAAGAAAAGAAAATGAAATTTCTGTTTGCCTAACTTTCCTCTTTACGCCTTAATCTCCGGTAAGAAAAAAAAAGAAAATCACGAACTCGCTTTCGTCAATATATATGAATTGCTCGTGCACCTGAATTAATATTTGAGAGGAAACAAAAGTCTGAAGAGTCGAAGTATTTTGAGTTAGTCGATTTTTTGTTGTTTGCGGAAACTTTGCGAGTATTTTTTTATCTTCTTCTCTGCTTTTCAACAAGGACTGCTATTTGTTTTTTTTTCTCTTTGCGTATCGAAATATTGACTTTCTCTTCGTAGTTCTTGAGTCGATTTCTATATGACGATTATACGAGTAATTGATAATCTTGTAAATAAATTATATCTAATAAACGACTTTATTAAAATCGCACAAAACTACAGACACACATACAAACACACGCGTACACAGAGTAAAAAAATCACTCCTGTATCGAAGTGCAATAATAAAAGTATGTTTAATTAGTGCCAAAGTAATTTTAATAAGCGGAGTCAAAACTAATGCAATTTATCTTTCTTCGTATTGTTTTATCTCGATTGAACCGTTGAAAATTTGTTTATCCTCTGTCAAAATTTGTTCTCGCGCATAAAAATATTCAGTCTGAAAAAGAAAGTTTTTCTTAATTATTATAAATCGAATGATAATTTCTCAAGTTACATTGTAGATAGATGAGCTTCTCGTGCCGCGTAGGGTTGAATTATTAGAAGAGAACTTCGATTGGGAGATTTGAAATATTTGAGGATAAATTTGAATATTAAATCCCACTCGATGTCTCGAGAGCGAGACAAATACACTCCCACACTCCTGGTATGTATGTTAAGTAATACCGAAGTACGAATAACTCCTATGTCGTTCTTTCCATGACTCGTCACGATCTCGATAAAAAGTTAAAATTCTGTACCATAATTGCAAGAGTGTCCGCGAGACCCGCGTAGTTTTATTAGTATTTATTTTGTTCGAGATAAACTCGAGAGGGTCTCGAAACGGTCGCCAATAAACAACCCAATACTATATCGTTTCTAAAGGCTCCATTTAATCTTTTTTTTATTTCTCCATGTATTTAAAACGAAGTACACTATTACCTTGTAATTCGTGTGTAAATAATAAATTCATAATCAATAACGTCCGGAGTTATACTATATGTCGAACCGAGAGAACTCGAGACGCGAAATATTTTAACGTTTATCGTTAATGTCGGTATGTACAATTCGTGTAAGCGATGAGTGGTCCATGCGGGTGGAAAGGTTTTTTCGAGTTCCTCGATCCACGAGGATTAACCACTCTGGGTAATCATCTGCAAAATTGATATACTAAAACGAACGCGATCATTCGTACACTCGGACGTGTCATTTTTTTCTCTTTTGATACTATAGGGAAAAGAGAGAGATCTAGGTAATTGAGAAATATCTGAGAAAAAATATTAACTTATCCATTTAGTGAAGATTTAATAAAAGAAAAACGAGTTAAGATAATAAACATACACACACCACGCGCACACACACACACACACACACACACACACACACAATCCAGCCTATGATTAGCTGTCCGAACATAATGTATGTATAAATGTACGTGTATCTCTGTAAATAAAGGCATATTATCTTATCTATACGTTACAATATTCTGTAATAGATTATCATGAAAAATAATTGTGACTGAAAGCGCTTGATATACGTACGATGAAACGTCTCTTCAATATTTCATCCCCTATTACAATAATTCATGAGATTCATGGGACTCGCTGATGGATCAACAAGTTGCCACTCGTAACTTTTTCTTCGGCGTCTCAAGGTAAGCCTGTGTTGCATAAAATACTATTTTTCATTTTTTTCATTCTCATATTTAGTTGAATCGATGATAATAATATACATTTTTAATTATTTTCCATTTAATAACCTATATATAGTTTAATATTCTCCAAATGAGAAACGAAAGTAGATGTAAGTTGAAAAATTTTTTTTTTACATTTCGTGTAATTTCGAAAAAATTTCTCCATTTTATTATTTTTATTGTTATTTGTATATTAATTCATTCACTACTGTCATTATTCTTTCCATTATCATTCAATGCAATTTAATTAATTCATTTAATTCGTGTGCTTCCATTTGAAAAAGGTTGTATAAAAAATGAAGAGTTGAGTTTTTTAAATAGTTTTGATACTCTGGCGCATCTTTCTGGGAAAGTTTCTCGAAACAAACGGTGTACAATATCCGCAGTTGTGTATACATATACCTCGAGTACAAGGAACACGGATCTGGGTCAAGCTTCTAACTTTCATGCCAGTACAGCGGTGCAAAAAAGGGAGCAATGGTGAGAGTTGGAGTACGGAGAGGAAACGGGTTCTCTAGAATAGCTCGGAGCAAAAAAAATTATATAACGGTGCCTGAGTCCAAGCGGGTCAACCCTTTGTACCGAACGATTCATCCCCGATGTGTTATTTCCTCTCGGCGGTAGTGCGCAAGAAAAAAAATTGGAAAACCGAGCCGCTAACTTTCTAATCCGTGTTCCGCACACTCTCGTAAATTTTTCGGCAGTCTCGTCGAAACTGCTCTCCTGACCAGTATGGAAAAATCAACCCAGTGAACATATTTTTCATGAAAATAACATTTTCTATTTTCATCCAAGTGATTGAATATTAAAAAAATAATAATTGTGCTAAATTGATCTCATTTTAGTTGGAAAAAACGCAAGTGCAGAAAAAAAATTATTGAAAGTTCGGTTTTATTTTCAAAATAATGAAAAAGAAGTTTGTAAAAACACTGTTTCGTCCGAATTGTGAAGAGAAAAATGTATGCTGCGTATATTCTCTGCTCGTTTGATAGTCTTGCTTCAGCCATTTTCTTTCTTCCGCACTATATTTTTTTGTCATATACTATATATATGTGAACGTCGAATCCCTGGACATACATATAAAGGAACATATAAAGTTTGAGTCATTCGATGAGAGAATCCAGCCGAGCGAAAAACAAATGCAAACAGTGCTCAACACACTACATAAACTCGTACAGCACTAAAGTGGAAAGGACGATTGGATGAGAGCAAACAATTCTGTACAAAACGAGGAGACGTCAAAGGCCTATGCGCGAACCAAGAGATCGTTCATTTTTCTTTCCTCCCTCTTGTTCTCCATTACTCTCTCCCCCGCGCGCTCCGTCGTTCTCCTCGTCATTTCTCGTCCAGCAGATTGAATTCTGTCTCGTGTGGTTCTTGTTAGACATGGCGGGGTTGCTCGGGTTATTTCTCCGCGCAGACGGCGGACCCGCCCGACGAGAAGGAAGATTGCGCAGAGGGTTCGTGCCCTTTATATATATATGAAAGAAAAAAAAAACAAAAGAAAAACAGAATAAGAAATTAAAAAAGAAATTCTATATAAAAATATCGACAATTTTCACAACGAAAAAATTTCATCAATTTTTTTCGATATTGCAATAAAATTATATTTTTCTTGCTAAATTAAACCGACGTCATTTTTTCGCTGTCAAAGTCATTTCACTTTAATCATAATGCTGCTCTTTACGGACGATTTCCTTCGTTGCTTTCACGAGTAAACGCGGAATAAACGAAAAAGCGTGGAGTATGTCTGCGTGTATACGAATTTCGGTAGTCAGCACAACAATTCCATTAGAAGGTGGACGGTTCAGGAGAAGCGATGTTACGAGAAAAATAAGAGGTAAAAGAGGGTTAGGAGCGGTGTGGGGTTGTGGAGAACTATCCAAGAGCTCGAATCGCATTCGCCGACGTGTGCTCTACGGACCGAAATGAGACGTAGACGAGAACGAAAGACGGAGCTAGGTGGGTCCGTGCACCAGAGAAAGATGAGGGAAAAAGAGAAAGATTAAGAAGGGGTGTGTGCACGAAGAAAGACGGAATTTCTCACGAATTGCGAGCTTGCGCGCAAGGCCGCGGAGCTTCTCTATCGCGGACTTATATATCCTTCTATACATATATACATACATTTCGTATAGTATACACGGTCTGCCAGAAAAATCAACCAAATTTTATCAGGTTCAATAAATTTTGTTCTTCGCATTGGTTAGAAACATTATGTACACATAAACGAATAATTATAGTATATTCATTTGAAAATTCATTTGAAAATTGAAGATCCTTTAATATATCAAAATAATTAATTTTTCATTTCGATTTAACAATAATTGACCATTATTCATCATCATGAAAAATAAGATGTTCAAAAAGTGTATCATTTGTTTTTTTTAAGTGATGAGAAATAATGTTCCTTGAGGAAGAGCGAAATAGTAATAGTCTTTTCTGCTCTGCAAGATAAAGTTTTAAGGTAATTGGTATACACGCATGAGACAAAGAGACATCTTCATCATGGTGCTCTAAAATAAAAAAGAAAAAATATGGAGAGAACATTCTTTGGAGTATTCGCTCGGTTCTCGCATCTCGTTCTCCTCTTCTCCTTCATCTTTTATTCTCCATCTTGCTATCTCGGTCAGAAGCGCGCTCATTTGCCACGCGATGAGCGTGTGGGTTCTCTATTCTTAGAAATCGTCCTCCGCAGCTCGCCCAACAAAATATACTCGTATTTACAATGTTGATGGTCACAGAGGCGTTTAAAATTTAAACCCTAATATACTGACGGGTATCTCATTCCGGACTGGCTCTCTCGGTCCCTCTTTTCTGGCGGGTCCTTCATTTTGCTGCTGCTGGCTCATTCGTGGACAACGAACAAATTCAGCTTACGCCTTCACGCACATAAACACGCGCGAGCCGGGAGAGAGACGAGGCCGTACATATTCGTAAGAATGTATTCGAGTATTTAATATGTTTCGGCGCATAAATTGAGGACTATATGAGGCATTATGAGCCAAGGTAGGAGGAGCGAGAGGAGATTTTTGCGAGGATCCGCACTGAGAATCTTATACTATAGGTGGGCCAGAAAGGGAGTGAAAATCTTTTTTTCCATCAGTTTCATTCTTTTTACCTTAAATAAAGTGAAACGAAATATATACGAAACGAGAATAAAGACGCGCGATTCTTCGCAGAGAGAGAGAGAGAGAGAGAGAGAGAGAGGGGAAGAGCAGCTAGGACCGCCCGGGACTCTGCGATGTCGTGGGGCGAAATCCCGCGTGTCCTTGTTCGCGGCCATTCCTATATAACGACGCCGAGCTGTCGGACATCTCGCTTTTTCTTCTTCTTCTTCTTCTTCTTCTTCTTCTTCTTTCGACAAAAGTATACATTTGTAAATAAAATGTAAGGAGAAGGAGATACGGCTATCTTTGAAACTCGAGGTTTTTTGGGAATAAAAAAAATTGAGGGTTACACCCTCGAACGGCCGCGAACTCGTCTGGCCAACACTCACCGCGAAATCTCAATTTATTCATTTCTCTCGGACGAGAGCGCTCTCCCATAGGGCTCTCTTCATTTCACTTATCTCTTTCTTTCCTCTTAACACGTACATATTAACTAATATATCTCGTATCATTAGTCTGGAAGATATTAACAGCTCGTTCTCTTTTTTCTCATTCGAGAACTCGGGAATTTTTCGATCAACGCTTTTCAATGGCGGTGACTCTTTTTTCGTTCCACGACTCTTGTCTTTCTCACTCCTAATTTTTTTTCTGAATTTATTAAAAACTTGCTGTATCCGAGGCCCTGCTCGCATATTATATGTATTAAAGATTTTTGAGAATTTATCTTTATTATATACGATGTAAAACGTTGGTATTTATATTTAATATTTCAACTTTTTTATTAGGCATTATTATAGATTAATAAATGAGTCGCATTACAAATTTTGGCTGCTGAATTTTTCACGTTAATATTCAAAAATTTTTTTCTCTAAACAAAATGAAAAAAATTAACTATAGCTGTATGCCTCATAGAAACAGGAGTCAATGATCCTCGGCGAATTTCATAGATAAATCTTTCATCATTGCGCTTTAACTTTTCTTAATAAATAAAATTTTGTTTTTATCGAATATAATATGTTCTAGTTCATCAAGCATTTTTTAAGAACAATAATGTGAGTAATATAAAATCATAATTTAAATTATTTTTAATGCAACGGTCAATTGAAAATCGCCGTGTGAAATGTCAAAAAATTTTATTGACTCATGAGACACTATTTGAACGGTAATTTATCGTATCTTGCGTAAACTCTGATCATTTCGAACACAAGCCACAAATATCAATTATTTGAGAAAAAAAAATTACAAAGTGTGAGAATAAATGGTTGTTATTTCTTCAATAATTGAACTTTGTAGGTAGATAAAATTTAACATTTTTTTGGACGATATAGAAAGTACCGTTCGGGCTTATACTCGCGTATTGCGATGAAAAGATGAATATCCCGTTCGATTTCGTTTCATTTCGGTTCTTGCGTTAATTGCGTCCGGTAATACGTATACTCTTCGCTTTTTTAAACTTTTTACTCGGGTGACTGACTCGGGTAATAATTTATCCGCTATTGTATACGCGAGAATAGCACGGCTGATGTGATTCGTGAGACGCCATGCCGTTCTCGAGACTCTCTGGTACTTTTTTTTGGATCGCACGAGAAAGCTGACGGATCCCGGGGAAACTGCGCGATAAGGATGGAGGAAACCGCGACGGTCTATGATCGCCTTTCCGAACAATCATTTAGTTAAATTGTCGGAGCGTGAAACAGAGTCGAGATTTTAAGTAAACGGTGAGAAAAGTGGAAGAAAAGTAAAGGCGAAACAAAAGGGCTTATCTGACTGTGGCGCGTCACGGTGCTTGGAGCCAAAGTACAATTACGAGCGATGAGTCTCGTGCCGATATTTTCCCCTCCCCCAAAAGCTGTCATGATTCTCTATCTTTTATTCCCTTATTTTTTCACACAATTAAAAAATAATTTTTTTTTTTTAATTATAGAATAATATTTATTTTCTTCGTTTTTGATGAAGTATGAGCGTACGCAGTTGTAATCTCGGGAAAAATAAGTTTCTCGCTGCATCTTTGCAATCCGAGGGCGCCACTGAACGGAGCTCGTTCTTCATCGAACTCAAGTTGTATATATGACCGTACCTCCGACAATAAAACTTTACCCATGCTGTAAAGTACGTGTAGAAAATCCCCTCTCGGGCTTCTCCTCTCGCGCCTTTAGCGGATTTTTTGCAGCGAGGGGAAGAGCGACGCGCGTGGAAACTTCCCTCAGGGGTGGAGAAGAAGAGAAGGGCGCACTTTGGAAAAAGGGTCCGAGAGGGGATACTAAATTCACTCACGTACAAGAATGCCATAAGCATTAACCCCCGGAGCAGAACAGAACCCCTTTCTATGCTGGAAGCGCGAGGCACCCTCCAACTTTTCCATTCGTTCATGTCAAATTCCAATATTTATTTGTCGCTTCACGTTTTTTACGTTTAGTATATCCTCACGACAATAAAAAAATTGTTTCACTTCAAAATTCGTTTTTTTCTGTCTATATTTAAGCTGAACAAATTTTCGACCTGATGATATGTTCGTCGATGAGAGAACACGAGAATATAAGCGCCTAATGTCTACATCATTTGCACAGCTATATACGCAATTATTGAAATAGAGTAGAACACAAAAGTTTTCGCAGAGTAAAAGAGAGAGGCAGGGAGGCCGAACAAAGGGGGCGGGTGTTACGAGATAAAAAGAGATGAGGAGAGGGCGAAAAGCGCCGGCGGTGCGGCGGTGGTAGCAGAGCACACATATAGAGGATGAAGTTTATTCGGGAGGCGAGTGAGAGGGGTGAAGAAATGTATGGATTCTGTTCGGGGACTGCAGCAACGGGGAGAGCATCATTGGCAGTAGTAAAGTCGCAAGGGAAGAGGGGAGGAAGCGCGGAGCGGAAGTAAGGGCGCGGCGATGAGGACCGGGCTGGGCGAGTAAAAGGGGCGAATTCGCCCGGTACATATATACGTTAAATAGCGGGCCGAGAGAAGCGGTTCGGTCGAGGAATAAGAATAAGCCTCGGGATTCGAAGTTGCATCGTTTTCTCGCGATCGGCGAGTATCGAAGCGTCATCATCGGCGCGGCTGCTGCTGTGTATAGAAAGAAAGAAAGAGAGAGAGAGAGAGAGAGGATCAAGATGCGTGGAAAGAGGGCGTGCGCGCGAGAGAGAGCGCGCATCGGGAGTCGCAGCGGAACGCAGCAAAAGAGCGAGTAGAGTGTATGCGTATATCATCGGGGGGTCGATGGAAAAGCGCGAACGCGGGGAGCGCGAGAAACTAAGAAAGAAAGAAAGAAAGAAAGGAGAGGAGAAGGTCGACGGGGGGGCAGAGGAGGGCGGTGGTGGAGGAGATGGTGCTGGGAGGAGGTGGAGAGGGTGTTCGCAAAGTGTCCCTAAAACTTTTACAATCGCTCGCTCGGTTCGCTCGGTTCGCCCGGCTCGGCGGTCTCTCCGCGGCTAGAGGGCTATGCTTGATGGCGTATCTTCCAATGTGAGTTGCCCATAATACTAAGATGTACGGCTGCGCCGGTAGGGGTCCGTTCCCGACGCCGCCAACGCCGCCGCCGCCGCCGCCGCCACCACCGCACCGCGCGTTCCTCGTTCCGTTCGTTCGTTCGTACGTTTGCACTGCTCGCATCTCGTTTCGTTCTCCCGTTCACCCGGGCTTATTCTTCTCTATCATCTTATTCCTCCTATCGACCTTCTTTTTTTTCATCTCTTTTCTTTTTTTTTTTTTTTTCATTCTCTCCAATATTCTCGCCCGACAAACTTCCAACATCCCGCGAGTCCGCGATCTCATCATCTTCGAGACCGCGTCTACACTACACACACGCGAGAACCTGGATTAAATATATCATCCTGCCGAGTTGTTGTTTCGCCGCAAAGTCCAGTTCAAAATTGCCGAAAATATTTCGCGTCCGGTATATATGCATACTTGAAGGAAAATAATACATCCCAGTGGTTCGTCTCGATCGTTTCTAAAAATTGTAATCGGTCCCCGAACACGCTCTTATTGTCATTATGTTAATGCCGCGCGGATTTGACGAAAAAGAAAAACAAAAAAAAACATCATCCTCCGGGGAATGACGCGAGGGCGCGCGTGGCCTCGACCATCCTCTCTTATTCCTCATCCCGCCCTCGCGCAATCTCTCTCTCTCTCTCACACACACGCACACACTCTCTCTCTTTCTCTCCATTTCTGTTCATCGCTCCGTCTCTCTCTCTCTCGGATTTTGTGTGCCCGCCGGGTTTGCCGCTGCTGCCGCCGCCACTCGCCAATCCATCGAGTCTAGTCAACCATTGGTGTCCGTGTCATGGCCGCCTGGAGATATCTCCCGGCTTTCGTACTAGGTGATCGCGCCGGTTACCTCGGCGACTTCGCGAAACGTGGTGATTACGATTCCCGCGAGACGGAGAAAAAAGCGCGAACCGAGCATTGGACGTGTCCGGCTCTCGTTATAACGACGTCTGGAATCTCGCAGGAAAACAAAACAAAAACAGTACATAGAAGAAACAAAGGGAGAAAAGAAATCGAGAGCGGAGAAGGAGGAGGAGGAGGAGGAAAAAATAGATTCGTCGTGAGTCGAGTGCCAAAATTGGAGGACCTCTGGACTTGCCGGACGTTCGTTACTGACTGGAGAGCTCTTAAATCGGAAAATCGAAGCCACTTGATATTTGTCGAACATGTGCCTCTTCCTCCGGGGCTTATCCCCACCCCGGATTCGCGCGAACGTTTGCACGTGTTCGTCTGTAATTCGTGTGCGTGCGTCCATGTTTTCCGACACGAACGAACAATGGAATGGAGGCTGAAAACGCGATGAGGCTCCCGAGCGTTATTAATGCCGGGATTAATTAGCATCTCTCGCTGAAATGTGAACGTGTCTCTGCGATCGTTTTTGCTCTCTCCTGACGCGTGTATATATGAGGGGCGCTTTTTCGCGAATCGCGCTCGCCGGGATTAACGTGTCGCGCCGCGAGGCACGCACACACGGATGCGCGTTAACGCTTGCCGGCACGTATCTCCGACGTTCGTTGACACATCGCGAACGTCCTTCCGAATCGCTCGTCACCACGGTGGGGGATTTAATGGAAAGTCCCTTCTTCTCTTTTGTTACAGCTAAAAATGGCGTTTCGCTCCTACGAATTGGAATTCACGAGTGTGTCAATGTCTCCGGCCGAGGCTCCGTGTCTTTTCGCTCGCCGTCATTCTCGGTCACGGCGCGCTCGCGACTGACGTTGTTTTTTTTTCCTCGAGCGTTTCGCTTCGTCCTCGTGTCGCTTTTCGCGCGCGCCTCTCCTTCAACGATTCTTTCTCTTCGTACTCTCGTTCTTCAAACTTGTCATCCTCTCGTTATTCTCGCTCTCTTCGGGTTTTTCTTTCGGTCCGTGATTTTTTTTGTTTTTTCGAGTGTTGTGTCAAATTTGAAATAAGAGTGCTTCGAATACGAGGATCATGGACGGAAATGAACGAGGTGCGTAGACATTTTTGGAACAAGGCTTGACGACACCCTTCGAGGACCGATGAGGACAGCGACGACTTTGCCGGTGAGTATACTTTTTTTCTTTTTTCTTTTCTTTTTTTGTTTTTTTTTTTTTCAGTTATCCAGATCGATTTTTTTTTCTGAAAATTGAGGAGAGAGGTCGCACTTTGTTGTTTTGAGTCATAAAATTTTTAATTAATCTTGCATGAGAAAGATTTTTCGAGAGTCACGTTTTGGCTTGATATATTAGACGGTACGTAAACGCGGGGAGCAACAGGAGGGCGAACAATTGAGGAAGGCAATGGAAGGAGAGAACTTTGCTCGATATTTCCGAAAAGAGGGAGACATTGATTATTGTTGCTGTTGTTGGGTTAGGTTAGTTATCTCTTCGTAGACCCTCAATTTATGTGAAAAATTAATTTTTTCATCCCGATAAGAGAATAAGAAAAATAGATTGATTCGTCTCTATGCAAATAATTTTCTTATTTTCGCCTGAAAATAATTCTTTTAAAAAAATTTGAAGAATATACGAAGGTCAACCATGATTTTTCCTGGCGCATTTAATTATTCATTTTGCAAGAAAAAAAAAACGTTTGCAGGAATAAGAAGCGAAAGTGTGGAGAATAGTGTTGAAATAATGAGAGAGGGAAGAATGTGATTTTGTCGTTGCTTATGGGACCCCTGATGCGGACGTAGCGAAGAGACTTTCCTGTCGGTTATTCATCCCGAGACTAAAAAGAACGCGCTCCGGACAATTAATTGACGTTATTTTAGGGAAAATACAGGGGGGTGGGGGGAGAATGAAGGATAGAGCCTTTATAATGAGGATTAAAGAGAGAAATTCAATTGAATTTAAGAGGGAAACGAGGTGGTGCGAATCGAGCTCCGGGCGAGGCTGCTAAATCCTGCCGAGTTTCTCCACCGAGTCTCGCCGTATAAAATGCTGACGTAGAGGGGATTCTCGCCTATCGATTGGCTCGTAGCTCGTAAAAAGTCCTGGGCCGCCCATCGTCGAGACGACGACTCTGAACACCGACACCTCCACACAGACGAATTTTCGTGCATGCACACGTGTCTCTTTCTCTGTATATACGTTGCGACCACCGCCATGCGCTTTTCTTCTACTTCATTCTCTGCTCTCTTCCCCCTATTCATTTTTTTTCCTTTCTCAGCGCCGCAGTCCAAAAAAAAAATGTTTATCGATGAAACATAAAATCTTTCATTCTGCATATATGCTTAACTATTTCTGTTTCTGCAATAATGTGAAACAAATTCTCACATGCAGTTAATTTTACAAAATTCTGCACGATGTGGATGCACGCGATGCATTTTTTTTTTCGAGTCTCAGACTTGGAGTTAGCATTTTTTAACTTTTCATTGCACGTACTGAAATTTTTATTTCTTTGATTTATTTATTGATGTGTTTGAGCTAAAGGACTGCAACCGCGATGGCTCTTTGTCAGACTAAGAAAGAGGCAAGAACAACTTGACTTAATTTTTATTACAAATTTCAATGTGTGTATCTGTGAGACGTATGTAAGATCTGAAAATGAAAATGCCATATAATAATAATAAAATTACACGAAGTGATAAAAACGCTTTATACTGAGAATCATCAATAAATAAAGTGCTTCGGTAAAAAAATTTCTCTTTTATAGGATAACTTAATGAATTCTCCAATAGTTAATGCGAATGTAAATGGAGATTTTTTTTCTTTCAATGTAATAAATATTACAAAAGATGAAAATGATAAAAAAAGTTATTTGCTTAGAGATGCGACTTTTGGGTAGATAAGCATATTAAAAAACCAAAAATTATCTGTTAGAAATAGAGAGATCTTCGATAGCGTGGATGTAGTTGGGGTAGTTTTTTTTCACAGTGGATGAGTTCGAATGGCGAGGCGATGAGCGTGTTTCACCGTCCTTATCCACTTTCTCTTCGGAGTCTCGCGCCGAAAGGGTCTGAAGATTTTTTTTTCATCGCTGCGTTCCGCATCCTTTGTATAACACTTGCATATACAGGGCACGTTTTCACGATAGACTTTCACTTCTCGTCCAGGCTAATATTTACAAAAGCGCTCAATTTTTTTTCTTCTTCCTCTTTGCCTGAAAACGGTCTCGTGTGACCGAGGTCCTTTAGCCTAATTTTCAAAATCCTATGTAATCTTCTCTGGCGTACTAGAAGCGGCAAAATATATTTTCTACCGAAGCGCCCGAGACTTTCTCTTCTTCGGTTGCGGGGATGATGATGATGGCGGGCGGCTGGCTCTCCTTCCGTCGACACTTTCCACAAATACACAAGAGCCATTTTTTCTTCCTTCTTCGAATTCCTGCGAGAGACTCAAAACATACCACCACATCAGCTACCAATCTAGAAAGTGGGTCAAGCATTCATTTTTTTTTCAACCGGAGAACTATAGGCTTGTCTAATACACGCTCTTCAAGAATGGCCTCTCTCTCGAAAGAGGAATCGATAAAAAGAAAATGAGCGGAACGATCGATTTTTATATTTACCGAAAAAAGACGTTGAACGTGTCTCGAATCCTTGAACGTCGACGATCCTTGAATTTTTTGTTGGATTCTTCAACGATGAGCGATCATTCCAAAGTCTACAGAGATAACGGAAAGTCCGGCGTCGTCTCGCTCGAAAATGAACGAGTGGTCGCGTGGTCCACGCCGCGGGACTTTGCGATATTTAGATAAATTAATGTACTCGCTACCACGGTACGCGAATGTTCGGAAACGCAGTTCGGAATGTGACGTGATCCGAGTTGTCAAACAACAACGTCGGAAATTCGCAAAATTGCTGTATACGTAAATTAACATCAATAATTTTTAGCCCCGTATAATGCCTTCGAGTGTTCTCAACAACATTTTCGTTCTCTCTCGTTATCTAGCCTGCTTTTTGTTAAATATAGTATATATTGGATGAGAAGCAGCAGCTTACGAGGGAGTGGCTACACGAATTAGCTGTGATTTATCACGATTTTCCCGCGCTCGTGTTTCATTCCTCGATCGTTCTCTTCTTTCTCCCTATATATAAGCACGCGTGCTCGACAGTTTAAAATCATCACAATTACATGCAGTTAAAATTTATATCGTGGAATAATATTCTGTGAAAAATTGTTCAGTAAAAATAAAAGGATTTTATCGACGAAAAAGTAAGAAAAAAAAATGGTTTCTTAAACATGTTTATCCTGAAATAGTTAGTTTACTGCATGATGATAATAATTTTTTTTGAAAAAATGTATAACCGTGATGGTTTAAAAAAAATGGTGAAGCAGCCAATTCGCGAGTGACGGGTCTCAAAATGGGCTGGCAAGTGTTATCAGTCGTCTCTTTATATATGCGGTAAAAAAAATCGTTTTCGCGTAATGCATTGGCTCAATGATACGGTGTCGTGAGCCTCGGTAGGAGGATCGAGTCGGGCAGCTTTTCTGCCGTTCAATCGGGAACATCAGAGAGGAGTCAGCTAGCGGGCCTTTATTATGCACCGGGAGAAAAGGGAGAAAAAATATTCCTCATCGTCGAATATATATTCTGCAACTCCTGTGGAAGATTTATGTCTCTATCTCGTCCATAAGTTATTTATGCAAATTAATTCTCGATCGAGGTGCACTCGCGAGAGCAGAGAGACTGGGCGTCGAGTCTGGAATTTCCTGCGTGACTTGTCTCGTTTTCCTCGGGGCTGCACCTTTTTTGCTCCGGCGGCGAATGAAAAAAGAGGTCCTTTCATGTGAGTTTATTCAGAAGCGATGACTGCTGCCGCTTGGGAGCGATCCTTACAAAGTACACAAAATGGCTCGTAGCTCGTGCAATAAAGCGAGGAGCGTGACAAAAGGAGCTCGGAAGATGGATGGAGGCGATCTGGGAGGAATATAAGGAGCGAGTCCTTGCATATTACTACACGTTTCGACGACGACGTTCCCACTCGATATCACTCGCTCGAGTTTCACGTTCGTCCGGCACACCAATGGCCGCTCGGAGGGTTGTAACAGTTGATTCTACGGGCTTTTATGACGTATTTCATGTACAGAAGCAGCAGCGAGAGGAGGCTGCCCCGCACACGCACGCTCGCACTGGACGCGCGGCGCAGGAAAAAGCGATACACGCGAGAGTGACCAAGATGCATGAACCATACGAGCGTGTCGTGTGCTTCAGCCTCGGGGTCACAAGTCGAAGACGCAAGCGCAGTCTCATGTTCGCCAGTTTCACGAAGCACATGGTCCTGCTTCGTATCGCCCACGACAACGCGCGCACCGTGTGTGCATGTCTTTCGTTTCGTTTCGTCGTATTTATTATTCTTCGATCCATCATCAGTATCGATCTTCTTTCGCCATTTTAACCCATTTTTGTCCCGGGGATCGAGAAAAAAAAAATATTATTCGGACGCGCGCGCTGCTTCAGTGATTTTGTGTGGGTCGTGAGATTTCGCGGGATCGTGCTGTTTTCTCTCGTATCCTGATGATGCGCGACAGCAGAGGGGGCATTATCTTTTCTTATCCGTTAGCATTCTATCGGCGCGTACGCGTAGACAAGAACGTCGAAGCAGAAGAGAGGGATACGGGATCTACCGGAGGGCTTGTAACGTAACTACCCACACCCGCGGAAAACCACCCCCTTCCGCTCGGCCCCTCTGAGCTGGTGCTGTGGTTCGAGGGGGTTGATTCTGGCGGCTGCAGTCCTGACCTACGGCTCGGCCGATACCGTCTGCGGTCTCCCTTTTCTCGCATCCCGCTTCGGCCTATCTCTCTCTTTTTCTTCAGACAGCCGCAGATAGCATCGCGACCCTCCCCAAATGCCAGTCGCCGTTTTCCCCTTGCCAATATCGTCGGAGCAGCTACGTCGCGCGAGTTAAGTGAATCGATCGGAATCAAAACAATTTTCCTCGTCTATCGAAATCCCAAATCAACGTTCAAACGGCCATGGACCACATTTTTCGGACTAAAGTAAATCTCTCGTTATTCTCGTGCGTATACTCTCATCAGTGAAGCAGAGTGCGATTACTCGCCGGTGAAAGTTGACAAGCGTGGAATGTTCGTGGGCTCGTCGAGCAGGGTGGGTGCTCGCTCGTCTCGTGTTTTTCGCAAATTAAAAAGTGGACGAGAAAATTTGTGCGTTATTTCCGGGTGTTTCGTGACCGATCCGTGCTTTGTCACACATGCGATGACGACGAGATTACGAACGGGGTTGCGTGCTCGATCCACTAGAGCGCACAGTGTACAGAGTCTACGCGCGGACTTCATCGATCCGACCCGCCTCCGCTTCTTTTACACTTTTTTTTTTCTACTCGTCATCTTACCAGCGGTGAGTGCTTTTTTCCCTTAGAAACTATATCTTGCCTCGCTGTACACACACACACACACACGCACACATTGACGCGTCTCAATTACACATTTGCTCACGAAAAACAGCTGGCCGCGCGAAAGGGTGTTCCGAACGGACGCGCTAAGAATCATGGTCAAGGTAAACAATTTTCCGCGATTGGTATTTATTTATCGTGCGTCAATCACAACAGACATTGAGTGCGAACGTTAATCTTTTGAAAATCATTGCTTATTTTAACCCCGCGGAGCAGTCGGACAAATTTGGAAATATATGTTGCGTGAGTCATGCAGCGTGAAGCGAGCGCGCAGTCCATTTCGCGGATGAGAAGACGACACTAATAATTTTGTCGCGCACGCGGGCTTCAAATTCTTTCCACTTATTTACATTAATTCCTTCCTGCAATGTCGCACACAACCTCGGAGCTATTCTGCGAAACGCCCACGGGATTTGAGAACAAAGTACATCGCCTTGATGAGATCTGAATAGATCGCGAGCGAGAGAGATTCCGAGATCAGTGAACCGTTTCGGTTGCCAAGTGCCACTTCATTCACCGCACCGCCATACATTTTACGATCCTTTTAACAATATATCAGTACAATGTTCAAATTGAAGCTCGCATAAAAACGGTATACGCCGCTGCCGTTATAATTTTTGCCAGAATAACAATATAACGTTGCTAGATTTTATTCATATATCTATATATACCAGATATTATTATCATCATTATCTGATAAGTGGAGTGCGTGTACGACGTTTATTGTTGAACTATGTACTTATTATTGTCACAATGAGAAATATTTGAGTGAATTTTTCACTTGCGCAAATCAAGCACACGTGAGATCCTTTTAGCAAAATATATTTTAATGGAAATAATGCTTACACGAAAACAACAGACAGTACGCCAAAAGTGATTTTTCGTTAAAATTATATGTCGCGTTATTTTGTTGATAAGACAAGCACATTATTATGCGGCGAATTGAGCTTTTGCGACGTATCGATCCATCAACACATATTATCACAACGAAAAGTATGCATTTTTCGTCTACACGCGCGGGAGTCAAGTATACGTATGTATGATCCTTTCAAGAAAATCGGTACAATGTTCGAATGGAAACCCGCACGAATACTGTACACCGAAAATAATTTTTCGCCACGAAAAAATTGAGGTATTTGGTTGATAAGACAAAAATATATAATTATTGTGGAACACGGGTGGCTTTTATCGATCTAACTTATTGTTGCAATTATAAATTAGTAAATGTTTTGCCTCCAAGAGTAATAAGCCAAGTACACGCATATGTTCTGCCTATTTTTACAATTTTCGAATGAAAGCTCGCACGAAAACGGTACGCCGGAAATGATTTTTTCTCATGAAAACATAAACTGAGGTATTTTATTGTTCAGACAAACATATTATTTTAGCAATAAGTCAACTTATTGGTACATCAACTTATTGTCACAAGAGAGTGTGGAGTACACATATGTTCCTTTTAGAAAAAAAAAATAAATAGAAAAACAAGTACAGTGTTAGAATGGATGCAAAAAATAAACGGTACGCCGTAAATAATGTTATGTTAAAATAAATATATTGTATGGATTTGTTGATAAGACAATAAGCGTATATATTATTATTCAATGATTTGAGCATGATTTGAGGGGGAATAAAATAGGCACACATGACACCCTTTAAACAAAGATAGCTAGTACAAATGTTCAAACGGAGGATCACATAAAAATATCGGAAATGATTTTTTGCCTGGAAAATATATTGAATTATTATTTCGTTGATAAGCCAATGAAAGCACACGCACACACACATATATATATAGTTTTATTATCTAGCGAATATCAAGCGGGAGCGGCGTATCGGTCCATGAACTTGTAACGAGGAATAAATAAAGTACACCTACAATCTTTTTAGCAAAATAATCAGTATATATACAATGTATGAATGGAAAGCTCTCACGAAAGTGTGTGGATACCGCGCGCGGAGATGATTTTGTCAGGAGAGAGTATACGTAGCGAATTACTTTGTTGATAAGACAGGCGTATATTATCGTTGGGCGAATATCGCGCGCGCGTGTGCGACATGCCCATCCATCAGTCGAGTCGGAACGAGGAGGAATAAGTGCACTTTTAGCCTGGACGTTGGAGTCACGTACACGACGCGGCGGCCTTCTCCCGTCCACTCGAGCCGAGTGAATGACGTGACGTCATGCGAGGAGGCGTGCGGAGTCACCGTTAAGCTCGCCCGGCGGGAGAAAGAGCGAGAGAGGAGCAGAGCAGAGCAGAGCAGAACGCGCGGTGGCGGATCTCGCATACGTTAATCATCATCGTAGCTCTCTCGGCGGCGCTAACAGAGACCGCGCGCGCGGTCAAGCTCTCTTATCGCGTGTCATCAGGCCTGACGGACCACGCGAGGCCTTTTACCCTCTCCTCCTCCCCCCCGCGCGCTCCTGTCGTTCTCTCTGAAATACTTGTCCGCGATAACGAACCGCACCACAAATAATTACCGGACCCCACACGACGGCATTACACGTTCTCCATCACGCGCGAGTATATACATATATATATTTCCAACTTTTCCACAATGGGAATTTATTTTAGCGGAGGTAGTCCCGCGCGGCTTAAAAATATTTAGCGTCCATGCTCGCGATAGATCAGATACAGGAAGTTGAGGCAGGAATAAAGTGAAAAGGATAATTAATGATATAGGAAGATAATAAATACGGAGGTGCACGATGGACCTCGGGCATGAGGGCCAGGTTCGAAGGGCGTCGACCAGGGGGCAGCCTAGAACGGGGATGAGATGCAGTGACGTAGGGGATTTTATTTAAAGATGGGATTTGACCGCGCGCGGTGTACCAACAGCAGGGCGTACTTCTTCTTCTATACGGGGGGTTGTAGGATAGAGCAGGTCCGCCGATAGAGCGACGAGGCTCGTAGAGACGAGCAGCTCCCGTATTTACTACGCTCGTTCATGGCCGTGGACGCATCTAGGCGGGTATAACTGCCAGGACCGCGCGAGCAATAAAACTTTTAACGTTCTCGTGTCCAATGAACGTTACGTTCCCGCGGTTTTGAACGGGGCGTTGCCTCGCGGCCATTACACCATAACGGAACAAGCCTCAGAGCCGATTGGACGTCTTTCCATCATGGCCGCCGTCAGACTCCGAAGATCTCTCGCTCGTTCCCCCTCCGCTAGCTGCCGCATCGAGCGATTCCCCTCTTAGGACGCTTATCCCGCCGCTAGCCACTCCGCTCGCAGCCACCGCCGGCGTCGATCGCGGACTCTCTATCTCTCGTCCGGAAGATCCATCCATCCTCTTCTCCGCTCCGGTGCCTGCTCCTTTCCCTCCCCGCCCGCCGCCCTCCGCTACCTCCTCGGCAATAACGAGTAACAGCATCATTTTTATATATGCACACATTACCGCGACTCCCCCAGCAGAGGCTATATACATATATCTTATACACATATATATATTTACGTACGATCTTGCACGATTAACAGAATAATTATACGATTTTTTCTTACGAACGTCGTGTAATGCGCCTCCGCACCTCGCCAAGACTCTCCTCCATATCCTTTTCCAAATATATGTATATTATAAAAAATGTTTATTATTAATATTCCGGTTGGGGGGATAATTAAAATACGCCGATAGAGATATTTTTCCCCGGGCATTGCTGCTCGTACGGGCACACGAGTAATAATATTATCTGTATATTTTTTTGGAGCTCGAAAAAATTTAAGTGACTCTCATCCTACCTAATTATCCTTCTCCCCCCCTATCCCTCTCCCACTCCCTCCTCCTCCAAGCGCATTGCCATTTTTTTCATGCGAGTGAAAAATAAGTATGGTCGTTTTATGGCGGAATTCCATTTGGGCTCTCGCGAGACATCCCGCGAGGCGAGTCTCCCGTTCCCGGTGCTGTCGCGCATCCGCGCGGGCGCGGGGGAGCGAGCTACAGCCCCGGGTCGGTAAACGAGGTCGCGATCAATCTTATCGACTGCGTGAGAGATTTTCGTGCGAGCCCTCGTTCCCGCCATTTCCGCACTCGTGCTGAGAACAGTGAGAACGAGGCAGACGTCACTCGCCCACCGCGATTATAAACAACTTGAAATACTCCTCGATAAACTTTACCTTTTTTTTTCACCCACCGCCGATCAACTTTTTTTTCTGCTCATTCAACATTTTACAACGCAGGAATTTATAATTCGGATGCAAAGGTATAAAGCTATAAAATTGTTGATACATATTGCAAAAAATGTTTCCTTCATATATATATATATATCGCTTTTATCTCGGGAGAATGCGTTTCATCAACGCCGAAAATTCGCCTCTCAAAACTTAAGATCCATTTAAACGACGGGTCGCTCCGTGGCCTCGCCGAGCAGAGTATTCCAACACCAAGAGCAATTCCGTCTTACCCTTGGGAGCAAAATAATTTTGTACGTACACGTGGGATCCCGGGTTCTCTGGCTGTCGTACACCGTCGGATAAAGAGCGTTATATCGCGCAGCAATCTCGCCGGGGAGATGGGCTTTTCGATGCGGAGTACACGTAGAGCGCGTCGATCGAAGCGGAGCTTATTTTCGAGGTACAAAAACCGTCCCGCGAGTGAACGGGAAGACAAGCCGGCATCAAATTTTGATGTGTCCGTCTTTGGGGGAATAAGGAGTGGTCGCATCCGAATAAGTTCCGAAACTGAGAATAAACGCGCCGAGAATCCCGCGAATGCGTTCAATCTTTAAGCCCATTCCGGCCATCTGTGAATCTATACGCGCTGGGGAACATCGGATATTCTCTACCTATACCTACAGCCGCTCCTGAAGAGCCCAATTATGTTGAAACGTGTGTATACCTTGACCTCGTCACAGCTTGACGCGAGAGGATTCCATTATTGATGCCCGCCGATTGTCCGTTGCACTCGAACGCTCCCCATATCCTGTCGAGCCTCAAGAAATGATTGAATGAAAAAAAACAACAACATGCATTTTACACATTTTTCATAATTATTTTCTGCAATGGAGTATACGTAAACTTTTATCTGGCGCGAGGAAAACGAGGAAAACGCGAGGGAAACGAGGGTCCCTGATGCTATTTAATATAAAAGTGTTGACGCTGTTGGTCCCGGGGCAAATATCCGGATCCAAAGTATATACTCAGCTTCGTACCATTCGCTCCGCTGGCATGTTATAAGTTATATTTCAGAGAGAGGGAGAGAAGGACTGACGGATGGAGTGGCTTGGCTCGCCAACTCCAACATGCGCAACAAGGATATTTCAGTGTTTTACATACAAAGTTGATTTTATACTGGTACTAGAAAAGCGTACACAGCATAACCTGGAAGCTCGTGTACCTCGGCGCTCCTCGCTAACAGGGAATATAAAGCTATCGTAGTTCTCGTTCGTGTAGGGACATGCCATACGTGCTGTACATACTATATAGACACACGTTTTCGCGTTGAAATACTCCCAGTAGGAGAAGCACCAGTGCGAGCCACGACACCAGACTATCTGGCAGTCGGAACGCTCGATACGTCCCTCGATTTTTTCCCGATCGCAATATGTAGAAGAAGCGAGTAGAGGCGAGAGAAAGATTGAGTATCTCCTTTTTCGGCGAAAATTCGGAACAAATTAATTCGTGGCTCGTCCACCCGATCAATCATCGTGTCCATTTTGTCTCGACGCCGGTTGCCAGTCGTCTGCTGGACGACTAAGTAACCGACTACTGTGCGTAACG
Organism: Cremastinae sp. A BG-2022a; assembly: GCA_030522545.1. Taxonomy (NCBI): domain Eukaryota; kingdom Metazoa; phylum Arthropoda; class Insecta; order Hymenoptera; family Ichneumonidae; species Cremastinae sp. A BG-2022a. The sequence goes on along the minus strand of JAPYYW010000068.1, from coordinate 61,012 downwards.
CGTGCGTTTCTCGCAAATAGCCGACGAGTGCGTGGGTTTGCGCAAGCGCACCGCCGTTCCATCTCTGCTATACGTTTTTATGTACTTACGGCATATGTGCGCCGAGTTATGTATATATATATATATATACGTGCAACATCTCGCCCGGCGAGCACATGACTCTCTCTCTCTCTCTCTCTCTCTCTCTCTCTCTCTACATGACTCCGGGGTCCACGTGACTTTTAAACTCGTCCCCCACCGCTGGCGGTATCGCGTATTCGAATAGCCTCTATCTTGATCGTACTAGCCACGGGATTCGAAAGAAGTTCGCCAAGGAAGTCCGAGACGCGAATTTCGGGATTCCGCCCGCAAAAAAAGTCCGAGGGTCGAGTGTGCGACATCGCGCCGCGGAGAACAATGGGACGGATCTTTGTTTTCGGTGCGATGAGAATAAGAACGAGAGTGCGGTCGTGGACTGTTCTGACCGCGAGGACGGATTGTGCTGCTCGACACCTGTGAATCTCATCCAAGGGCCGCCTGCAATAACACTGACGTTTCTCAGGTTGGTAGAACCGCTCCCGTTCGAAGGAGGTTTCCAGCCTCCTTCGCGCTCGCTGCTTCTCGATCCCCTCTCCGAGCAGCTCTTTGACACCTCCTTCCCTCCCGCCCTTTTGCCGAGAGCTGCCGCATTTTACGAACACCGTGTGTGCTGGACCAAAATACTATACACTCGAAAATCTCTCTCTCTCTCTCCCTCTCTCACGCACCCCGCCGCTCTCACGTTTTTATTTCTCCTCATCTCGCCACTCGATTCCCGTCTCGTTCTCTCTCTCTCTCTCTCTTTTACTTTTTCATTAAAAATGTAGCGTCTGTAATTTGCATGCAAATAATATTCACCGTATTTTGCTCGTTACGATAATCGATAAACGAGCCGTCTATAATAAGTTCTACTATTAAGATAGTCGGAGCTCTTGATTAAAATTTCGCTGAAAATATGTACGAGCAGCGGGGCCGGGGGCAAGGGAGTCCGCGCGATATTCAGCCGCACAAATGCGCTCGCTGCAAATGACACCGGACCCACCGCAACGGAGGGCAATCAGCGAAACATTACGCGCTTTTTTTCCCACTTTTACGTTCGATAAAATTTATGCTAATTTTAGTCGCGCCGAGGATTAAATTACGGCGCGGATAAGGATCGAATATTGTCCAGTAGTAGGGCGGAGGGGGGGGGGGAATACACATTGAATTTATTTGAAAAATTTTACTCGCGAGTACGCCGGGAACGACAAGAATAGCATCGATCTCTCGGTATTCGCCTCGACGCTTTCGTGAGAACGCGCTTCGTTTTATCGCGTATACACATTCGCATCGTCGCGATTGACCCCGCCGGTCTTCCCTGTATATATATATACATACATATAAAATTTGAGTACGTCTCGTATCTATAGATCGGGGAAAATCGCGCTATTTGTACACCGCTCGGTGAAATTTCTTGTTTCTTCTCGGCGTCAGCAGCAGCAGCAGAGCTAGCAGCCTCATCGCGGCGGCGCTTCTTATTCTCTTATTGTCATTCTCGCGTCCTCCGGCGACTTGCCGCTTGGCCATCTCTCTTGTATTCCTACGTCCTGGGTATTCGCGATTTCGTTCGTTTGGAATAAAACGAGGAGAACTGTTGCCTCGTGTGCAACAAACTCGCTGGTTTACGAGAAACGTTTCCAAGCTCTAGGTCTCCTTATTTTCCCCCGTAGCCAGTTCGAAATACGCGAGAACAAAGTTGCAGCGAGCGTCGATCTTCGCCCGGTCCCTTCCCATTGGACGACTCCCGTCGCATCGACGCAAACCTCATCCTCGCTCCTCTCGCGCTTCATCCCTTTTCCCATCTTTTATACTCCGCTTCCATCGCGCGCGTTCTCGACTCTGGAATTTTCCTCCCGCTTCGTTTCCTCCCGTTTTTCGCCAATTTCGATATTTTCGCTCGCGGGTACCGCGATGAGAGTCTCTCCCATTTCGGTTCTGCGGATCAGCAAAATCAAATAAAAAGTTTCATTCAAAAAATACGCAAGAATGTAAAAAGGTAAAAATAGTATATGTATAAATATGTACGCGGGTTTGATGAAATAATATATACATATCTTTTTTTGGGCAGACTCTGTGGAAATTTCAAAGTCGTGTCAGCAGCTGATCGAAGCTATTATACACACTATATGCTCTCTGAGAGGCAGTGTATGGAGTGGCTTCGCCGTTGAGACGGTAGCGGCTCGTTGCTTTTATTGACTTCAAGGGCAATGCTGCTCGCCTCGTTGCTCCCCAAGTACACTCGTCTTCTCTTTGTACCGTCATTGATTTTTTTTTACTCCACCCTCTCCGCGTCCGGTTCGTCGCGTCACTGCAAGAAAAATAAATGATACCGAGAGGAAACATTGTTGCAATGAGCTCTGATGAATGCACGCAGCAATCAACTCGATGCGTTCGTTGCATCTTGACCGAAGTAATTTATTAACCATTGTGCCAGAGTCTGCAGCACTCGTCATGTTACAATTGATCACATATGAGAAGTCTACGCGTCAAGTTTTCAAGCGGACGCGAGCGATTATAATATTTCTTGATCTTGTACGTCAAATAAAAATAATTTTTTTAACAGGGGGATGATTTCTCAGAGACACGTTTTTCTTCTTGTTTTTTTTTTCGCTCGACACGGTGCTGTAAGAAATAAAAAAAACAGGAACGATGGCGACGAGAACCACGTCAGATCGTTTTCGTAAAAGTTGAATATATCGACCAGAAGCGGGAAGGAGGCTGAGAAAAGGCTCCGGACTGCCGAACGTAATGATTTCCAAAAATACAGTAACTCGAGAATCGTACAAGCGAGGAACGCGCGCTTCGTATTTTTTTGCGAGAAAAGAAACGTGACTCGAATCTCCGATAATTCAGGAAGATATTCGCTCGTGTATGTAACGGTAAAAACATTTGGTACAATTTTGTGAGTTCTCCTCCGCCGAAGGAGAAAAATATCGAGAGAGGTAGAAAAGTTCAGTCCGAAGCAAATATTGATGCATATTTTCGTCAATATAAAAACCTGTATCGAAATAATATTTAGAATTAATATTTAGAATAATATTTAGAAAATTTGTTGAATCGTTTTTCTTCAAGACTTGATTGCAATACGAATAATTTTTTTAAATTATATATATTCATTTGCATGATTACTTCAAACGCAATTTTCTGCAGTAACGGTATCTTTGATGTTAAAAAGTAACACATTTTGAGGAGAAAAACCATGCGCGAGGACTCTCGGTAATTTACGGTTATTCGGACTCGCTTAAAATAACGTCCTTCCACCGAGCTTGGGATGTGACGCCATTACCATAATTTGTCCGAAGTTTTCTCTAGCTCTCGCCAACAGTCTGTCGAAGTCGATTTGGCCTTTTTTTCACCCCGCACTTGATACGGGGTTTCATAATGTAACCGCATCCATTGGACGAGAATTCCTAGAGTGCGTCACCGCCCGAACCACCACCAAACTCCTCGGGAAATACGTCGCCTCCCCTGAGACATCACGCTTTTCACGCTCCACTTAACCGCAGAGTCGAAAAAAAACTCTTAAAAAAGTATCGAGTGCATTCGTCCGCCCTCGCGACATTCCACGATAATGTGGCACCACGAATCGTCTACATTGTATTTTACACAATCTCCTATTTTTTATACTCCTTCCTTTTTTATCACTCCGTAAATTCTGAAAATAAAATTTAAAAAAATCAGAATCGATCTGTTTTTGTGCATTAATTGTAAAATAATAGAACCCTTTTGTCATTCGAACAGCATTTACAAAATTCTTTTTTTCTTGTAAAATTTATGAAAAAAATCAAATATTATTTTATCTGATTAAGGGTGAATTGGAGTAATTTTTAAAAAAAGTAGCGAGTGACTAAATGTTGAAATACAGTGAATAATGTTTGCATCAAATTAAATTCATTTCTCATGGCTATTATGTATACAATTTTTGATAATAAGTAACACATTTGAAGAAAGATTTATTTAAATAGTGTACTCAGATTATAAATTGTTATTGTAGCTAACAACAAACATTAATAACTTTATGGCAAAACTTTTTTGTCAGAGACTAACTTTTCGATTTCTTATTCTTCTATATTTTTTTTTATTGATTTGCGACAAAAGGAGTGTTAAAAAAAATCACGAGTTTACAATAAGTGCCGTTAGGCTGAGGTTCCGGAAAACAAAACGTGAGATGCGATCGACTGGGTTCCACAACTACAAACGGTAAAATGGGAAAATATTGTGTACTGACAATAATGGATAGAGATGCACACACGATTTTCAATTTTCTCACAACAATCAGTGAAACATAACAAATAACACCTTAGACGCCCTGTTCATTTATTATTCAAGATTTTCCGATTACTCGCGCGAGAATAGAGAGGAAAAGGTGGGTTTCCGGAAACACGTGCACTTCTGGTTATTGAAAGAAAATGTTAAACTCTATTTTTTACCCACGAGCCGCGTTATTTTCTCCCGGCATTCACCACGTGCATAAACAAGCCGATAATTGTTTTGAGTTGCGAAAGATTTGCACCTTTTCCCAAACAGAGCTGTGAAGAAAAATCACGTAGGCAGAGACTGAAGGTTAACCCGAATTCCTAACAAAGTATTCACAATTTTTTTTAACTTCCGGTGGGAAAATCGGTAGTTGCGGGTTCGTAAACTTAACCTTCGGGTTAAAGGTACACATGTTTGGACGGGCTGTTCATTTTTCCATACGGTTTTTCACGACGGTCGGGTCAAACCTTTTTTTGTTTTTATTTCCGAATCCTTTTTTTCGACTCCATTAACGTTGCTCCAACGGTTCTCGCAAGAGAGTTCCCGGAGCAAATTGTCATGCAGAAAAAAAATGTGAAAAATTGCCTATGTCAATTTAAAAAGTTTTTTTTTATTTAAGGAAACGAGGTTTCAAGGGTCAAACCGTTTTTTTTCGTCATGGATGCATGAGTATCTACTCTGTAGTTCGCTCATTCGTTGAAAATATGAGGTGTACTTTTGGAATTTGTTCTTGCGTTCGAAACTTTTTTTTCTGCAAATAAGAAATAAATTTAAATGAACTTTTGAAAAAAGAAATACATTTTTAAAAATGGTATAAATTTTTAAATAAAGTTCAAAGATTATTTATTCAAATTCCTTACGATAACAAAAGTAAATGAAAAATTGTGATTTAAACTAATTTAAAAAAAAGGTAAAAAAGGATGATGAGATATTTTGATGAATGTCGGGAATGAAAGGACGAGATTTCACGAGTCTAATCAAAAAGAGTTCACTCGAAGGTAATGGAGGAGCTCGACCTCATCACTTCATTCATTCCGGGGGCGGTCTATATCTGTACTCCGCTGTCATCATCGGTGTCACTCGAGTTACCCCGAGAAGAGCAGACGAGAGGTAGAGAGCGAGAGGGTGACACTTTTCACGTATCAAGAAAACTTTCAGGAGATTGAATCGCCGTGTGCGAGGAAAAGACACGCGTGGGTGGTATAGAAGTAGGCAGGAAGTGTTGGGGGCTAAGATGGGGCTGGAAGAAGATAAAGCGGATGAAATCGTCGAGGAAAAGAGCGAGCGAAAAGAAGTATAGAGTGTATGCCGAGCACGCTCGGGACCATTTACAGGAGAACGGTTTTGCCCTCTAGCTGTGCTCTCATTTTTCTCTACATTTTTTTTTTCATCCTTCGGAGTCATTCTTTTTTTTCACCTCCGCGTATTTCCTCCTCGCGAGCTCCTCTATTTTCGCCTTCTCCCCCTCCTCTTTCCGCTCTATCTCCCTCGTTATTTCCGTCTCTCTCGTTTTATCCTCTTCGATAGCGAGAGAGTATAGTACTCGCGTTCAATTCTGAAAAGGGATTAGATCGAGCTTCAGCAGCTACCGCCCAATAAGACGAGCGAGTACTCCCTTTTTCGTTCGGCCAGCTGATCATATTATTTCCCGATGAGAGCCCTCGGGCCAACTTTTTTTCTCGCCCGTGAAAAAAATAAAATAAAATAATGGGAAAAGTTTTCTAGGCCTGCCTTGTGCTGTTTCGTGAATTAACGGAATTCACGGGGCTGCCTCCGCTCCCCTCCTCGCAGGCGCTCTCTATTCTTTGTGATGTTTGAAAAGAAAGGATCGAGAGGCAACTTTTCGACGATGTTATAAGCATCGAATCGATGCGGAGCCACCCAGAAGTCTACCGTCCAATGAAGCGTCGACTATAATATATAGTTAATATATATACGCACACTCGTATATATACACAAGCATATAATATCGGGAGGTTATAATTTTTCTTTTGTTCCTCTTTTTTCTTTTTCTTCTTCGAAACACACAGACCGCGCAATCAATCGATTCGTTCCGATATTCCGCATATCTCACGAGGGAAGAAGAAACTCTTTGGCTGCGCGCCGGATCCCACTCCACACACCCTACAATTATCGTTTCGTAACCTCGATTCGTTTCTCTGCTGTCTCTCTACTCCCACTCTATTCATTGCCCTTTTCGTATCGGAGATCGTTACGCCTTCGATCTTTCCCCCTTATTTCCACCATATATTTTTTCTCGTCTCGATCTCTCTCATCCCCCCGCGTGCCTCGATCGCGCTTCCTCTCTGCCTTATTCCAACGTTTGCTTCGCTTGGCACAGGGCCAATTTCCATGATTAGATCCGCAACACCGGCGAGCCATCATGTGTACGTATGTATACGGCAGACGTACGTCTATATTTACCGTATGCCAGCGGATTATACACTCCGACACGTCCCGTTCCGCTCTCAATATTTTCTCTCGTCGCCTCCTCTTTCCTCCTTTTCCTCTTTTCATCGTCCTTTCGCTTATTATATATATATATATATATATATTGTATCTCGCTCGCCATTTTAGCCTCTCGCTCAATTTTTCTGCCTCACAGCTTTTTTTCTTCCGCTTACGCTCGACTTCCATCTTTTTCTTTCTGACGTTTCTTTTCTTTCTACACCTTTACACGTGTGCGTACAAGCGACCTTTCATGTTGCTTATTCGCACTCTCTCTCTCTCTCTCTCCGCTTATTCTCGATCGTCCCATGGTCGGCAAAAATGGCAGAGCGAGTCTCCGAAATGACGAGCAAAGCCACACGAGGTCTCACGTGTCGGCGCGGGACCTCGTTTGTCCATCGAGAACGTGTGTGATCTCTTGCGGAAATACAGAGCGACAACCCTCCCTCCCACCTAATCTGCCGATCGAATTTTTTTTTTCATCGTACGAGAAAGATGTGTAGTTTTGCCTCGTGTTTACACGCGCATCTGATGATGAATAAGAGAACGCGATGAGTCGAAGAAATACAGGAGATATCAGCACACGGATACTGACTTATCCACGATTCCCAGATGTTATTCCCATCATCGGCGATGTGACACACGTGCGTCTCATCCCTATAGTGTTGTTTATACGACGCGTGTATATACGTGCGTTGACGCTCGTTCAAATAGATTTGCCTGGATTCCGTTTTTTTATCGCTTTGTTTTTCCTTCGGTACCAACATGGCGTCCCTGCCTCGCTCGCATTCATTTCTGTCTATCTCTCTTTTTCTCTGTCTCTGGTGAATTTTATTCGTGACGGCGAGCTCTTGGAAAATTCACCGAGGCGAGTAAAGTTAATCAGGAAGCGGAATCGTGCCATTTCGTAGAGCGCGTCGAATAACTTTGTAAGAAAGTTGGAATGAAAAGATGAGGAAGAAAGAATGGAGCACAGTTTCCTCGGGGCATCAGAGGAAAGTGGCTCGTGTGCTTTGAAAATTTTCGCCTCGGTGTTGAGCGAAATGGTGGACTCTCGAATGACACTTTCCAAAGCTTTTCTGCCCACGCCGCTCCCCGTGTGTACGAAGTGTCGGAGGGTGTAAAAGCAAGAGACGCTCCTTATACACGCGAGTCGAGTGCGAATTTCGACAACAGACAAATATCCAGGGAGGTTCCGTTCCATTAAATTGAAAGAGGGAGAATAAAAAGAATTGTCGACTCCGTCTCGAGTTTTACGACCCTATTTTTTCAAAAAAATAAAATGAAAAATGAAAAAACGCATGTAAAACTTTGCCAATTTTTTAAATTATTCTCTATTTTAATTAAATGAAAAAAAAAATCTACGTCACAGACACGGGGAGTGAATTTTGCAGAAATATTCTGCATGTGGATAAATAGAGCGGGCGCGTGTGCTGAGACTATATACGAGTTCCCGGTGGCTCTTTAGGCTGGCCGGAGCTCCAGGGAGTTGCGGAAATGAGTGCCGGGTGAAAGGTCGTAGTCCCTCCCTATATTTTGTCTCGTGTAAAGCTCCTCTGTACTCGCTGATACTATACGTTGAGGGAAAGAGCGAGTAGAGAGAAGCAGGGGGGAAAATGGAGGAGATGGAATGGCAAGAGAGGGACGATTCGGACAGAGTCATGAAAAGTTGAAGCTCGCGGAAAATGTAAGAATTTCAACAGCCCTTCCTACCGAACGGGCCGGATATACAGCGAGTATAGTGCAGGGAGGGTTGCACAGAAAACTCGTTCTCTGCAGCTCGGCGAACGGGAGCACCGACAAAGAAGGAAAGAGCGAGAGAGAGAGAGAGAGAGAGAGAGAGAGAGAGAAGGCAAATAGAAAAAGCGAGGAAAAGAGAGAGAGAGGTGGCAGGGCAAGTGAAAGGGTTGGAGGAAAACGAGAGGGTTGCCATTGGGGAAAAGCTTCTTTTATGTTATATTCAGGAAGCGCACCCTTTCCTCCATCAGCCGAGAGAGAAAAGCCCGGAGTGAGAGAACCGGCGAAAAATAGAACGGGAAAATAAAAAAAAAGCAAGATAGAAGAAAACGAAATCGTGAAATGTATTTTTCTTCATCCAGCTTCGGCGTATAGATCAAAAAACACGAAAACACGTATATACTATATACATACAGCGAATTGGGAAGGATGAGTTCGGGGCGGAGGGGGGAAGGGGGGGGAGGAAAACTGAACGGGGTTTGAAAACACAGAGAGGAATATATATTAAACATTGTTTCTGGCTAGGAGAGGTGGAACTGGTGGGTAGAGCTTCTTACGGGAATCTCGTTGGAATAGGAATGGCTCCGTTGGCCTAAACTCGCTCTTTCCTACATAAATTCGCGAGTGTGTTCATCCCTGCGCTCGGAATACGTGAGATAACGTTCCGAAGAGATCGAATACACATCGAGCCATCGACGCAGAGAACCCCCGGGATCGTTTTGGACCATGTATTACATAGGCGGCGGCTTACGTACATATACGCGAAACAACAGAGGAAAGAGCAATGCACGCGAGCATTTTCCCTTTTTTTCCCTATGCTCGACTTATGTGCGCGCATCTACGAGAAAAGGCGTTTACCAAACTTTTTACAACCGTGGAAGCAACGCGAACTTCGATCACTCCGGGATGCAACAAAATTCGTTGACCCATCCTCGCTGATCAAATAAAACAAAGTTCGACGATTCTTCGTAAAAAAAAAAAATATTCCTACTTCAGGATTAGCTCGTTTTTTTTCGTAAAAAATTTAAATTCACCCGGAAAGTTTGGACTCGTAAAATTCACCGATGAGGAGAGTGTGTCAAAGTTTTTCACATTTGTTTGAAAAGAACGAACGGGTGAGTGGCAACTCTGGAAAGAGTCCAAGTAGCCTTCAGTTCGAATGTTGCCATCGGGTGTAAGAGCGCGAGGAAAAAATAACGTCTCGAATTTTCATTTTCCGTCCAAGTTGGAACTCCTGACGAACAAAAGGAACGTCAACCTTGCTTGATTTATCTGCGGAATAACGTCAGCTTTGACTTTTCGCCTCTCTGGAAATCGGAACGATCTGGTGTAAAATAAGAACGAGAACGGTGTACTCGGATTACGTTCTCTGCTTTCTCGTGTTTGTTTTCTCGCGAGAACCCGATAAACCATTCCTCCCGGATTTAGCGATCTTTTTGGCTCGTTGCGCGTGTAACGTAAATATCGAATTTCGGAGAAAAACCCGAAGAAATATTTCACATCTGAAAAAAAAATTAGAGCCGCGCCCGGCTATTTTTTCAGAGCATATATCCGCGGGTGAGAGTATAGAGGAATCGCGGTTGATTGATAGAGACAAGGATGATAACGTTTCTCAGATCTCCCTTCGCTGCTTCGTCTGTGCCCAGCGTTTTGATATAACTGATAAAAAAAATAAACGCCAGAAGCTGTTAATGCGTACGAGCGTTCCAGGAAAATTGCCTTGAGAAAATAGCGAGTGGAAAGATGAGAAAAAAAATTAAAAGAGCGAACTGTGTAAAAAAAAATGAACGAGAGCGATGAAAAGACGAATGGGATCGAGGCTTGCAGGGTTCGTCAGAATCATAACAATAGAAAGTGCACTGCGGAATGATATCGCGTCGTTCGGGGAGGAAAGCAGGCGAGAAAGGACGAGGAGGGGGCAGGCTGGAAAATGAAGCTGATTCTTCAGCGGAGTCACGTATCTCGGAGCCAATCTAATACACTCCGAAGAAAAAGCATCGAGAAAGAAAATGTCGGGGACACTGGGCGAACACTTTCTGTATATAAGACGGTATTCTCATCGTCGGACGAGTGTCTGTCTCGGGATTGGAGAATCACGTTTCGCAGCAATACCGAAAGGGGTACATACACTTTTCCCTCCCTCCCTCTCTCTCTCTCTCTCTCTCCTCGGGAGAAAATCCGGACCGAGAAAGGGAGACACGGAGGGAAGTTGCAATTTTGTGGACCGTTGGTCTCCGATATGAAGACCGTCGTAAAGGTGCCAGGGAGCTTGCGTATCCGAGAGCTTTCGTAAAAATATAAATCCAACAGAGAGAGAACGAGAGAGGAGGGATGAGTCTTGATAAAGCTGTGCGCGAGGGCAGCATTCTGAAACATCCGTTATGCTTCTCTTCATTTCGTTCCTCGTCCATGAAGAATGAGAAGAAGGAGAAACGATGCTTATCCTGCTCTGTTCTATTTTTCACGATGGAATTTGGGAAATGCGAGGACCGTATGAGAGCTGCATACGTAGATTACAAGATAGCGGACGGGAAGAAATTTCCGCGTTCTTTCTCCGGTCGTCTTACGAAAGTTACGACTTAATGCTCGTCAGCCTACAAATATATTCTCCTCGTCGCAGCAGGGTCCGAGACTAATCTTTTAGGGTCATCATTTTCGTCAGAGTTACAATAATATGAACATCTCATTTTTCTCGTGCCAAGAGTGGCCCAATTCTTCTTGTCGATTTTTTGTTTACATCGGAGCTCCTCTTCCTCTTGAGTGTATTGTAGAAAAAAATTATTCTATACAAACCCGTGCTCGCGAGCTGTCGCGTTTTTTTTTCTTTTTATGGTACAACTTTTGTATCTCATGTTTATATTTCTGACATATACGTACTTGACAGTTTCGGTCCGTCGGCCCGGAGACCGCAGTCGAGAATCGCTTCTCGTGGCGTCGAATATCCTCTCTTTTCCTCTTTTCTCTATGCGGAACGACGGCTTACAAATCATTTCGTCCAAGAATTTGGCAGATTTCTCAACATGCTCCTTTTACGTTGAATCGATTTTTCCACGAATTTCATATGAGCGCAGAGAGAAAAAAAATGGAGAAACCGAGGAGCGAAGAACGTAGTGAGAACGCGTCCGACGGATCGCCGCCATGATATTTTTCTCCTATAGCTGCGCTGTCGTGTCTGTATCGCTGATGGGGCGACGAGAGCTGCGCGCGTCGGCTCCCGTCGGTCGATAGACGCGCCAACCCCCTTGGAGCTCTCGTTTAAGGGATCCTCGCCGCATCCCTTTCTATCTCATATTCTCAAATTTCTCCGCATCTCTATCTTTTTCATCAACATCAGCAACTCTCTCGCCCGCCTTCCACCTCCTCCTTTCAATCTCTCTATCTCTCTTACCCCCCGTCTATTCCAGTCTACCTTCTAGATTTCTAGTTAATACGGGACGTGCCCTTTCCTCGTGTAATTGCCCGTATTTCGAGTTTCCTTCTTACCTCCTTCTTGCCCGAGCGCACACCTCTACGCTTTTTCGCCCGGTATATTAGACTGGGAAAATTTCTCAAGGTAAATTGCCCCGAGCTGAAACACTGTAATTTCCGCCCGGATGAGAGATACGTGAGAATCTCCGGAGAGAATTTTTTTTTCCAGATTTTGATACACTTTTTATGAAAAAATTTCTCATACTCGCATTCTCTTCCACTTGGAATTTATAATCCACAATTCTCATGCAAAAAAACATTTTTGCTCTACAAAAACGTTCCAAGATCTTTAATTTAAAAAATTTTAAGTAGAAATAGTGATGGTGTGATTTAGTATATATTCAGAAATGAAGTTTTTTATCAGATATATATATATATATATGTATATTTTATTAAAAGAGATGAGAGAGACAATTTAAAATTTGTTGTCTGCAAAAAATTATTACATCGGGGATTTTCCGTTGTATATAAAAATCGATGTGTAAAGTGCAGAACCTGTTTAGGGACAAAACGAATTAACGATCCGCGGCGTCATAAACGAAATAAGGATTGTCGGGGGAGAAAGATCGAGAGCCAGACGTCGCAGCACGTTCGCCTCCTCTGATGTCCCTTCGCACACACATTGTGTTTCACATCTGCCACGAAATTCACTTCTAAGAATACTTGTTCAAAGAGTTTGCGTAACGCCCACCCGTAATTTCCGTCTTGAGCTCCGGAAATCCGGTCCAGCAATCGAGTTTGCAATTTTTCGAGGCTAGACGAAATAATTTGTTCACCGATCGCTTATTTTCCCGAAATTTGCATACATATGAGGGGGGTTCTTTGAATAAAGAAGATTTTATCCTGAATTTTTTTATCAACCTTTATCGATTGCCAATCTCAAGAGTAAATTAGAAAAAAAGTTTTCTCGAATCCAAGTTTTAAACCGTCTCGCTTGCGATGAGTTTTGCAAGTTTGTAATAAAAAAATAGAGTATCTCCGTCTTATTAAAAGGTTCTCTCATCCAGCGAGGTGAGATGGAAGGAAAAGGCAGCACGTTGAAACGCTCATGGGAATCAAAAGATAAGCCCTGAGGGAATTTTCTCCCTCTCCCTTTTTTTCGCTTTGTAGTCACGTGGGTCGTGATACGAGTTTCAAACTAATTTTAGGCGATACTCATTTGTTCGTTTTTTTTCTTTTTTTTACGGGATGGATCGTAAAGTAAGAAGATGGCGTGTGGATAAATCTGGCGAGGAGGAGCCAAGAGGGAACGGAGGCGAATAACAAGATGATTGAAGCGATAGGAGTTTACCATAATCAAGGTACATCAGCCTCGCTATCGAACTTGTACTTGGTCGTTTTTCTCCTTCATTCCCGATATTAATAAGAATCATCGTCATTTTAATAATTCTTCTCGACGTGGAATTTATTCTCCCGCTCCGTTTATCAAAGACTTCTTCGTTATTTCTTGCTCAAGGATTATGCAACGTTACGATTTTTCGATTACGGTGCGCGAATTTATTTATCGTTCGTCTCTCGAATACGGGCAGTCCGCCCTTTTATTTTTCTCCTTCGAGTGTACGCGAGGTCTCCTCCCACGATGAGGAGTGAATATTTTTCTCCCATTATTCCCTTCGTCGCGGGCTCTCCTCGGGCACGAACAGGTTCGCAGTCTCGAAACCGATCGAGCCGGAGACTCATCAATGCAAATGAAGATATTACGGTCCGCCTGGCTGCTCTTTCGCTCTTTGTATACACACTTGCAACTCTTTCTCCAGCCCCCTCCTTGCCCCTACTCTCATTACTCTTTCGCGAATCTTCCATATTTTTTATCATCCGCGCGCAATTTTTTCACGAAGAAAGTCGGCCTTCGAGCAAATAATGTTCCGCCTCTCGTGGCAATAACGCTGGAGACGCGTAAAAATATTGTTGAAACGCACGATATCTTGTACGTCGCGACAAACAGGTTATTTTATTTTTTGCGAGTTTCTTTTTAATCTCTCGTTTTATCAGGACTCTCTATCTTGAGTGTACCGTGGAGAAAGGACTGAGATATTTAACCCGCAGGTTATATTCGCGTGTACACATTTTACTCTCGCTCCTCGCTTTAAACAACTTTTGCCATGAGAAAATAATAAAAAGGATGAAAATAATAAATTGAGAAAAAAAGATATATATACTTTTACGATTGATCAATCGTGCAGAAATTCTCTATAGAGCAGCACAAATTTTCTTCGATATTCGCCGAGCGATGTGAAATAATAATCTGCTCGAAAGTTGCAAGGGAGCTCGCGATTTACTTATAGTCGAGCTATACGGAAAATCCGCATGAAAATCTATCAACATTGTTACGAGTCGAGCAATCAGCATTAGCGCTAATAAGCGGCACTGAGTTACGAGCGTCTTAGAAGAGGGAAGCAGTATAATAATAATAATAATAATAATGCGAGTTCAGGGGTCATCTCGTTAACTGGAAAAATCATAACGTATGATTCGCGGAATGAGCGGCGAACGTTTTCGAGATGCGAGGGTGTGCGCGTAAGAAAACATTGAGCTATCACTGAGTTCGGACAGCAAACGGCAAAGAGAGCGCGCGCGTTGCGTCGCTTTCCTCGCTTACTGCAAGTGTGTATCACTGCCGTTGCGACCATTCGTCTCTCAATACTTTCATTTGTCTCTAACTTATTATTACTTTCGCCCTCTCTTCGTCGCTGCTTTTATCGCTCTCGCTCTACACACGCTCGCGACCCCTCATCTCTTTTTTTTCTCTTTCCTCATATACATAAGAGACAAGTTTTCTACGTAAGAATTATGTAGCAAAACAACTTTTCGCGTATAAACGAGCGAGCTTTACGATCCTAGCGAGCGACGCATTTTTCGAGACACGTATATAAAAAGAGCTTGACAAGTGCGAGATAATAAAAAACACTCTTTTACATATACACTTTTTACATAGTAGCAATCGCTAAACATGGAGTATTCTTATCGCAACTCACCTGTCTGATTTTCATGTCAAACAACATGCACCGGAACCCCGTCGATCTCTTTTCATTCTCGCACTTTCAACACTTTTCGCGAAGCGTTCGTTCAATTTTAACCGAGCGAAAACTGCGAGCGCGGGAATACGATTTTCAGTCTAGTAGACGGTAGACTCTGCAGGGCGAAGCGTTCCCCGGTCTCGTTCAAACGAAACGAGCTTCGCGATCGAGAGCTCGAGTACAAATGAAAACAAACGTGTCTCCGAGGCCATAGGCACGCCAAAGACATTTCGCTTTCGCGCGTACAATAACGGTATAGGGCTCGGATGTACGGTTCTTCCTGCGGAGGTGTTCGCGGAGAGGGCAGGAAAGTGAAAAAAAAAACAAAGGGCTTATTCGCCGTCGAGCAAAAAGCGAGGAACGATGCTTCCCAATCGCGCATTGCGGCGAGCGAGAGCCCGTAACCCTTTTTTTTTGCGCGCACCAACTCAGCCACGAAACTCCAGGTCATAAAGCAGTTTCGCAGTGGGCCGAGCGGCCCTTATTTCGTATCGAGGACGACGCCGAGCGAGAAAGAGAGAACGCAAGATTGAAACTATTTTTTTTTTTCAAAGCTTGGGGGACATTCGTAAACTCTTGAGATTTTTTTTCCTCCTCTGACCCTCTTCTCTCGTAAAAGACGCGTTCTTCTCGGCGCGTTCATGCCGCTCGTTTTTACGCAGAGGCTCGGTGACAATAAAGGCCGAAAAGAATGGGACTGTTTTTGCGCTCCGGTTTCATAAGAAATTCTCGTCCGGCATAGATTTTTCGGAAGAGTTGAAAAAAGGAGAAAAAAAAATTAGGCAAAAAAAAGAACAAAAAAAAATGGTCAGGTAACGGACCGGTGGCTTTCACGCGTTCGGAGTGTAAACCTTTGACTCCGACGAGGAATAAGCCCCGGGAGTGCGTGTCGTATTATTGCTAACCTCTCGGGAGAGCGCATCTCGTGCTTTTTCCTCGCGTTGCGAGAGATGAGTCATCTACGCGACGAGTATATGCTTCGTGTGTGTAGCGTGTGTTTTTTTAACCTTCGTGTACGACCTTGGGATATTTATTAAAATAATGACGATAAATTCCATGTCATGGAGAGAGAAAATGATTGATTTACGACCGTACTGAGACAAATAATGAGAATGAGTTTTAGCATTCAGACAATGTGACGCGCGGAATCGATCAAACGACGAATGCACGCGTCTCGCTAGCCTCGATCCCGCCTCGCTCGTGAATAGAACGTCGTGTATCCCGACTTTGTGTACACGCGCTTGTGCGTATATTGACGTTTCATTCTCGAACCGGCAAGGCACAATATTGGCTTGTTATTTGCATAAATGGATTTGTCGAGAAGTTGGGCGGCTCGGCGTACCGGATGCCTCTCGAGAACGGTTTCTCTCGTCGTTGGAGTCCGCAACGAAAGTGAATAACGAGACAGCCCGTGGTGAACATAATAAATTTATGCTAATTCCCCAAACCCGATGACGAGAGGACTCTCTCTGCGCTCTTTCCTAATATCGTTCCTCCCTCCCGGCCTCGAAATTTTACTGGAGCGCGCGGCCAATCAGACCCGCATCACCGATAATCAATTTCATCCCTTTATATACGCACCTCTACCAAAATGAACGTCGCATCCGTCAAATCCGATTTTCGAAGCCAAAGATATCGAGCAGCGTTGTTACCACGGCCACCATCGTCATTTTTTTTTCATAACTGGAGAGACTCTGATAAATTTGTTCACATTCCCTTTCATATATAAGTTATGATTTCTGGGCTCTTTTAATTATGAAAAAAATATTTTTTGGACCAAATGTTATATCGAGCATTAATGTCAATTTAATGATTTTCGTATACCTATATAAGGCGATATCCGCATGTATGCGTTTAGTTCTTTAATACTTATTCTCGTTATTTATGACCTCAAATTTTGAAATAATGATTTAACAAAAAAAATTTTTTTGTGGTCCAGATGTTATCCAAGTTTACATTTTTATTGTATAGGTTGTTCATGTTGGTTCTTTCGCTTCTGTGAACGTGTGCAGTCCATAGAAGCTTTTGTAGCGGACCGCAAGTTTAGGGCATAATCGCCGCCCCATAAAAATGTACGATGCGTTTTTAAAGAGTGCTTCTGTTGAGTAATAAACAGAAGTAAACGACTGTTGCTCGCAAACCTCCGTTGCTCGTCCTTTCTCTCTTCCGCTATACCTCTATTCCACTCAGCACCGCTTTGCTTCTCTTCGCTTTTTTCCTTTCTAGTCCCCTACAATCATACGGACTGTCCCGCCGCCGAAACGCGCGCTCTCGCTCTCTCTCTCTCTCTCTCTCTTTCCATTTTCTTAAGCTCATCTCCACGATCATTCATTACCGAGCCTAGACTGCTATCTTTCCTTCAACAAATCCCTTTTTTCTCTGTTATTTAAATCACTCTCGACTCCGCAAGACTCTCCACCCGGAACTTTTTACTCGCCGAATTAGCAATTCTCTTTTTTTTTGACTCTCACGACCGCCGCTCGTATTGAATTTAAAGCAGGCTAAGGACATATAATATCTAAAAAACAAAAATTGATTTTTCGCGAGCATTTTCTTCTTCTTTAAATAATTGTTATGTATATATATTTGTCATTTTTATTCTGGTAAAAAATAAGCAGGTGTATGCGGGGTCAAAAAAAGGTTCGAGGGCGGACTTGGGGCAAAAATTGGGCGTTACGAGAACGAAGAAAAGACACACAGTTGGAGCGCAGAAACAAAAAATGATGGCGGTCTCTCTATAAATTAGAAAAAATGTCTTTCTTGATATGTCTCTAGTCGGTTCCCACAGAACTGAATATTTTAAGAAAAATTGTAGCATTTTTTGCTCGTTGCTCAAAGAATTAATGAGAACAAAAAAGTATTCGTCCGACATCGTTTCGTGGAAAATGTCGGAGCACGTCTGAACCCCGATAAGCCTCCGCCTGGAAATATATGTGACATGTATCTGACCTCGAGAGTGACGAGAAAAGTTCCGAGTATCATCGTCACTACGGAATCCTCGAGACGAGGTACTAAAAGAAAATATACGAGTTTGGCTAGGATCAAAGTTTCATAAGGGTCCGGGTGAAAAATACATTTTTTTCACCATTATTGTCTTATCACGAGCACTCTCTTCATTCCGATATATCGACGCAGAACGAGTATTTCACGTTTCAGATTCACTTTGGTTAAAAATTCAACATTTTTTTAATACAAGAGATATCGCGCGTCAAATAAAAAAGAAACTGGATATGCGTGTACATGTATGAAAAAAAAATTATTTTTGCATGACCACGAAAAAAGAGGGGGGAAAAATTTGAAATATTCGAGGCTCAGATTGGATCAGCGAAGAAAATGGGTTTTCTGACCTGCTCCCACCCTAACTTTCGACCAGTCCCTTATTTTTATCCAACACCCAGTTGTCGGTCCTCGTGCATTTTCCCCTTCCACATATTATTCTCACTTGACGTTCAACCCCCGTAAACCTGACGTTGCTGACAAACTGTCTTTCCTCGTTCCTGCGGTCGAACTCGAGAGCTCGGAAAATGAATTGGCTCGCGTACATTGTAGCACACACGTGTTACCCATGCACTTTGTTACACTTTTGACAGGTCACGAGGCAAATTCGATTATTTATGACGCCAAGACGGTGCAGACTCGAGAAATTTTCTTCTCGCTCCTTGAATCCGTAACTATTTATTCGTGGGAGAAGTTTACGAGAGACGATAGGGGGCGTGAGGGATTGCGAGAGAAAAAAATGAGAAGACGAGAGATGCAATTTTTTGGAGTGAACGACACGCCGACGTCTCGTAAATAACTCCGGAGTGTCCAGTTAGCGTAAAGTAACGAGCCAAATGAGGCTCCGCAATGCTTTTGCCACCTTCGACGAGACTCCACCAATCATTTAACTTTTATTCCTGATTGCCGCGAGAAAAATTGTCCGCTCGCTGGCTTGAACGGCGACAGGAAAAAAAATGTACAACGATCCATAAATGTTTTACATAGTTTTATATCGCCTTTGCCGTAATCTGATTCAATCACGCCGGTGTGTATATAGAAAAAAAAATGCTGACAAAGTCTGTCGATCATAAACTAGAAACATATACGCTTCGCAGCTTCTGCGAGATATACATATATTTTGGAGCGCTTTTTTAATTATCGCGCTCGACCCCTGAATTGATTATATTCAAATAATCGTATGGTTAATTGAAAAAAAAAATCGAGAGATAATTTAATTTTATGCTCCGGCAATTTACCTCCCTGATGCGAATTTGTATCGTTCGTTGATCCCCTTCTCTTAATTTTGTTGGCCGTTCTCACGGAGCTTAAATCGGGGATCGGCTCTCGCCGCTGGTCGCTCGATTAGGGCCTTGCCGCCTCATTGGACGAGAGAGTCTCGTCGTCTCGGCCCCGGCACCACTCTCCGCCAGTCGTGCATGCAAGATTGTATATAATTTGCATGAATTATGTTACGCGATCGTGTGGTGAGTTTGACTCGAGACTCGATGCGATCCTTGCACGCGATCGCAAAATACGCTTATCCTTCCTCGAACGATCCCAAGACGTTCGAGAAACAACTCGAAACTCCACCTTTAAAAACTAAAAAAAAAACGGTTAATTAAACCCTTATACCTGTCACTTTGATTTTTTTATATTCTTTTTATTCACTAATTACCTTCTTAAATTCTCTCTGAAAAAATGCTCACCCTGATCTTCAAATTTATTATACATCAACTGACAAGAGTAAAATTTCATAAAACTTCGTACTTTATTCTAGCAAGAAAAAAATGATTTTTGGTCTCTTGAAATTGCAAATTTAGACAAACTGAGGTATAAACAAGAGAAATACCTGACGTTATTATCCTCTTTTGCTGGCCGAGAAGAGCGAAAATAATCGATGGCAATGTCGGTAACGAAGAGAGCTTCGGAACGGGGCTTCTCAGTTTCCGTTTGGCGCGTAGCAAGCGAGAAATGGAAGTTACCGGCGGCGACTAGATGGTTTTTCGATAGCCATCACGGACCGCTACCAGTCGCTTGATGGACCCATCAGAGGTACCTGCAGTAGCTCTAACCATCCGACTAGTCCACCATTGGTAATTTCAAATATTCGCTCCCGATAAATTCCTCTTTACTCTCAATTTAAAACATCTAGCACAATCACAATACCCGACAATTATCAAAAATATTGATGATAAAAACCTCCCACATGTTCCTAAGAAGAATATATTGTCGATGCTTTCGCAAAATCGAATCTACACTTTATTACGGATGAATTTTGCTCTATAACAAAATATTTAATCTCTTTGTTTTTTTTAAACGGAATGAACATATAATATTTATTTTCCCTTGATCGAGTAATTGACAGATGAATAATTTCCATGGTGCGCGGTTCATATCCGAGTTCGAGTATCTATACACCGTACGATGCAATTTTGGTTAATGGAATATGTTTTCTTCTCTGCGCGTGCATGTATATATAAGGGGGGCTGCTTAGATGAGGCAGTCGCCGGTGGATTTGCCGTTGGCGCGGTTCAATCTCTTCGGAGGTTTTCGCTCGTCCCTCTCGGGGTTTCGGAGCGTCGATTCGCTTTTCGCAGCATCGGCCGCGGTTGATGGGTGGCAGGGGCGCATGCGTGCGGAGGAAAAGATGGCCGCGTCGTTCGTGTGTCGGTGCATCGAGCAAGCGGTCCGTGCGCAAGCCCAACAATCGAAGATCCCCGCGGGGGGATTTGTCCCCCCTGGCCGTTTTCGCGATCGACGGAGCGGCGCGGCGGAGTGCGAGCGAGAAGGAGGGCTGGGAGAACCACGCCTGGATCGTTCTCGAGCCTTTAGCCGAGACACGAACCCGGTCGAGGGTCGTTACCGTTAGCGGAATGGACCAACACAGCTCGCACTTCAACCGGCCATACCATCCACCTCCTATTTCGATGATCGCCATGCAGATGACGCTGCGACATAACGATCGAACGTTATTGGCCGGAGTCACGTGGAATTGCCAGGCATTGCCTTCCTGAGCACCGTTATGAGCACAACGGCCAACAGCGTTGACTATTTACACGCAAATTTATCCCCCGAGCCGAGCCACAATCCTCGATGATCGTGAAAAAAAACATTTTTCATTGTGAAAAAAAAACAACCGACAGGACGATTTCTGCCTTCGTGTTTCTCCGCACTGAATTCGGGCTCTCTATCTCTCTCCCAAGCTGACGTCAAAAATTCCCTCTGGGCCGTCTCGAGACAAGAACGTCTCGGGAAACAAAAAAGCGTGCAGTAAATATCGAGCGATCGTCGATAATATGCGGACGGCACACACTCGTGACGGATATGAATCTGTAAATGCGCGCTCTCGTGACGGGAAAACATTCGTCCCCGATACTCGTGGGGTGCGTGACAGAACGAAATCGAGCAGAGTCCCGCTGAAGGAAGTCTCTCCTGCGCCGCAAACAAATTTTATTGCTCAAAAGTTGAAAAATAATCATATTTCTCAGACCAGCAATCCTGAATTTTTTATACTTTTGACGACACTTCGACAATAAATAAGTCTCCATATATGGAAACGCTTTAATTTTTATGCATTTTATAGTTACAGGTTTTTCTTTTTCTTATACTTTTAATTGAATAAGATTTTCAAAGAATTTTCGAGGAAAAATCTGTGTATTTGCGTCTTTATAGAGCAAATACTTCGGAAACGATGTTTCATATATATTACCATAGAGCCGACCGCGAGGTTTCAGCACGCGGTCCAATAGCGCGACCACCTGTTGCCATGAAGCACATTAACCCATTTGCCGTCAGCAACATCACTCGTGCTGTACGAAACACGGACTCTTTGTCAGCGTGCACCGCACTTTCCAACCTGCTCATAAAGGTACTGATCGTCACCCGGTGCTCGAGCGCGCGTTTACGCCTTAAACCCTCCTCCATTTGTTGCTACCTCCTGTCTTTTGCGATACAAGCTCATTGCACTCTGCAGCTTATTCGATATCAATCCCCCAGTCTCATCAAATTTCTCTCTAATAAATTCGAAATTCCGAACAATTGGTTTTGTATATTCACATTTTCTTCAAAAATTAATATCTTTTTCGAACACGACTTTACTTTTAAAAAGATAAACGTTCCAATAGTTGAACATGCACAATTCCATATACGTACATTCTATATTACTTTGAGTGTTTGGATTTCTATATATAAATATATGTGTAAATTATTTTTTCCTATGTAAAAAAGGTGTATTTTTCTTAGTGATCAACCATAGGAACATTAAGCTTTTATTTTTATCAGTGTATAAGAATATGGCTGATTTTGCTATTCCACCATGCCGAGCACATTTAGAAAAAAAATTGTTTAAAATTGGGACATTGGATATCGTTATTAAATATCAGAGAATAATCAAGATAAAAAATTTACTGCAGACTTTTTAGTTTGAATATTTTTGTAATAAAAATAGAGTGTAAAAACGCTTAGATGTCCAACTCTTGGGATGTTTTACCTTACCTCGATTTTATCGTCGACTAACTTTTATCAACTCTGTTGTTTTTCCATTTAGAGTTACTCGCCGCGAGTCATGTTTGCTCCAATATCGCTCCGAGAGTGAAGTTTCTTTATACGTTACTTCGTAAAAGAGAAGGAAAAAAGAGTAAGATAGGGCAGGGCGACTCCATCGACTTTCTCGTTTTCGATCGGAAAAGGGCACGAGCTTGAAATCCCGTCTAGCGAGATATACGAAGATTGAGAAAATTCAAGATAAAGATATCAAAATTGTTGAACGAAAAATGTGAAAGAGGATAAAAGGCGAGCGAAGAAACGAATAAGCGAAAAGAACGAGAGAGAGAGATTTTTCTACCTTCGACTCCATGATAAAAAAAGAAAAAGGAGGAAGAAAAGAAGAGAGAAAACGGTGGAGCAATCTACGACTCGAGCCAACCAGGAACGTCCTGCACCGCGATGGATCCTCAACAGAGACGATCTATATATATATATTTCCAATTTCTTTTTGCTCCTCGAGCTTATATATATATCCGACGAATTTGCGACCGTAGTGTTTTTCTCTCGTGGATCTTGTGGAGTATCGAATTTTCGATACACTCTCCACTCGCAAAGGATAAAGGGGTATTCTTTATTCAGCCTTATCTTTACATTTATATTGATATACATTGACCAGTCTGCCCACGTTCTCTCAAACGTTCCCATTCCGATATTCGCATATATCCTTTTTTATCCTCGATGAATTTTAGTATACGATATATATATATATATATACACATATCTCCGTGAGCATTCTCGTGCACTGCGAGCGAGCGATTCGATCCGGCAGGCATATACATGTATAAAACGGCGAGCGGAGCATTAAGAATGAGCAGCAGACCAATTACGGGTCTGTGAGAGAAGCAGCAGATTACAAGTTCCGTTGCAACTCTGTACGAAATAGAGTCTAAACGCTTCGAGATCCCGTCGCATCCGAATTAGCCTCATTTTCGAAGTAGAAACTTCATTTATGCTTCCTTTATTTAATGCACGAGAATACAATCCCCGCTTATTTTCATCCCCCCGTTTATGGAATCCGTCTAATCCCGGCGCGCAATCTGTATCGCCCCGCGAGAGCGATCGCGCTCGCTCCCGCCATCTTCGTATATATAAAAATCCCACAGTCGAGCTCGTCTTTCGCCATCAGCAATCATCCGATATTATACGACGTCTTCTTTTTCTCCTCGCCCTCTTCGCTCCTTTTCCTCCGAGCTGCTTCTGCAGTTTCAGTTCTTCTTCTATTTGGCCGGGCACTCGAAGGGATGAAAAAGTTTCGGGCGTGCCGAGCTGCTCCGGCGAAAGCCCTCTTATTCAGCTTATGGCTCTCTATCTGATTGGAATTGTTCGCTACGACAGTCCGGCCGTGCCCTCCGTTTTTACCGCTGAAGAATGAAAAAGAAAAAAAATATTCTACAGAGTCCCGTAATAAAAAGTGCTCCGAATTAAATTTCCTTCTTTTCTTTCATCGTGATTATTTGACTTTACAGCTTTTTATCTTAGGAAATGAATCGAAGCCCATTCCGACGTTTTATTCTGGCGTTCGTCAGATCTTTGGGTCTGATGCGAATTAATATATATTCGTTCGTAAGGTCGCTGCGTCTATGTTTTAAAACCACCGAAATAACGACGACGCGACAAGGGTTGTTTTTCCACACAGTTATCTGATGATATTTTTATGCTGTATCGTATACTTGTAGTTATTGGCTCGACGAGCGTGGTATACTGCCTCATAAACCACGATCATTGCTTTATTACGTGCTTCTTGTCACGTTGTTACTAATCGCCGGGTGCGAACGCGCATTTACCGCCGAGTTAGTCCGCCATCAGTTGCGAGCAATATTCCGCTCTTTTCTCGCGTGATGGAAAATCTCTTCTGCATCTGTCTATTTTTTAATAATAACAATTACATCGTCATAACTCGAGCGAAGGAGGGACAGCAGAGTTACGAAAATATAAGGAGCGGTGCATGCGCGCGGAGGGGGGGGGGCGATTTAAAAAGCGTTTTGGTCTCGTGAAAAACTTGTTGCTATTGAATATCAAGCCTACACGCGCGCGGTCCTCCTTCCTTTTTTACGACGCCTCTTTTTCCAGTGCGCACGGACGAAAGGAAAGTGAGTGTATATACCGCGACGCTAAGCAGCAGAAAAAACCTTCAAGAGCTTAGTCAGTAATTTATGCCACTGCGGGCGACGTGTCTCCCCTTTCTCCCCTCCTCCCTCTACGGCCCGGCTTCTTCATCCTTCTCTACTTTTCTTCTTCGTTTTATCCACTATACGTAATGTAACACGCTCGAGTACAGTAATTTTTCTCGGGTAAACGGTAAAATTATTTCAACCTCCACTTCGACCCTTCGCTCTTTTCGAGCTCACGTTTTTTTTCTTCTCTGCTCCCGCGCGCTCGCCGGATACTCCTTCACCTTTTCTCTGCCTGCTCATTTTTTTTCCTCTTGGCCGCTCTCTCCGCGTCTCTCGGGGAAGAATAAGGCGAAGAGAATGAACGCCCAAGTGGTTCGACCCCGTGACTGATAACGATTGGCCACTCCGCTCCCCAGTGAATTACTCACGATATACATTGGTCGGGGAGAAAGCGGGGAAACTCGAGTAAAATGACGTCGGGCGTCCCTCGACGTGTATAGTGCCGAACGCTCTGTAGCCTTCACCTTTCCACAACTCCTCGTGTGCTAATAGAATTTTTATTCTTCCTATCGGACGTGTTTCATCCTAAAACTTTTCGTAAATGTTCATATTTTTATAAGAAAAAATCAGTTATCGCGATTGATCAAATAAAAATACAAATTTCTCTAAAAATAATACATGAAAATCTCCAATAAAAAGTTATTATTACAATAAGATATCGGTAAAAACATGAATAAAGATTGAACGCCCAAAGGTTTGATGAAAAATGTCGTTTTTTACAAACAAATAAAATAAGTTAAAATTGAACTCGTGTGTGTGTATATATATTTTGGCACAAATTTTTCTCGTTCAATGGTCACCGCCCCCTCTCGCGGCTTGCGGCTTTTCCCCACAAGCGCTTCATAAAGATATACATAAATGCGGCTACAATGTACTGAACTTTGTAATTTGCAGCTTGAGAGGTTTGTCGAGGGGAGACAGAGATATAGAAGGAGAGTTCGAAGGAGGAGAGAGAGAGGGCGGGGGGTGACAGGGAGTACACAAGACGCGTGTAGCCACGAAATGTCAGAGAAACACGCCATCGTGCATTGCACCACGGGACACTTTTTTTCTGAAAAATCCGGCAAGCTGGTTGATGCAGCCGCGAAGAAAAAAACGGCGACGACATTATTCCAACAATTTTATTTCACGTTTACGCGCATCAATCTCGAATTTTTATAGACGGGGAAGAGCGAGATTGGAGCCTCGCGGCTCGTGACATAATATCGAGAAATGGTAATTAACAGGACATTCGGATACGCAGCGACGCGTTTGACAATAATCTAATGCTATAAATAATTCGAAATAGAGTTGTTTATAGCAATAATTCCAACCGGTGTATTTATGTATTTATGGGAAAGGTCTCTCGAAAAGTTATGGCCAGGGGTGTACGTAAACGCGTACGAGAGAGGAGAGTCACGTGGTTATTCCTCGCACTTTATGTAAGTGATGATATCTTTTGCACACGTTTGCCACGAGAACACGTCGCCTCGTGACACGAAGCTGCTACGGAGAAAAACTTTGGCACGGCTCGCACGAAAAGCCTGATCCGGTAATGATAAAAGTTGGACACGATGCCAGCTAAATACTCTGAGTCAAGATGGCGCGTGTACGCCTCAATGTTTTTTTTGCCCGTTTCATCGCTCGAGACACGTCGAGCACTTAATTTTTTTCTTGTCTTCTCGCCCTTCATATCCTCTTTCATTCCTCCTCTTTTTGCCTTCTCCCCCCCCCCCGTTAAAATAACTTTTCGGCTGAAGTATATATATTACCGCAAATTTTGTTTGCTGCTTGCGCAACGTGGCCACGTACGAATTTTCGTATTTGACCGAGGGATCACGTTTTGATAAAATAGCGGCGGGCTTCCACGGTTTCCCCGGGGGAGATGGCGGAGAGAACTGCGCCATCGCTCGGATCTGAAAACATATATCGATCGCCTGGTAACGAAAGGAAGTAAATTGCAGGATTTTGTACTCACTCGTTACGACGGCACCGCCTTTTTCTCTCCAACTCGATAAATTTTTATATACTCTCCCGTATTTTACTTGGCATTTTCAGGGTCTCGTAATTGGCTGACAAACTCAACGAAAAATTCGCAGCTCCATTTTCCCGCTTTGTTACTTTTTTCGCGTCACACACGTTTCCACTTTTTTCGCTTTTTATTTCGCGTGAGACCGACGTTCGCCATCTTCGGAGAATCCAATATTTTTCGGGTTCGTTGCCTCGCAGTCACGTCTCAGCTCAATACACACTTCCGCCGGATCCTCGCTCCGAATCCCGTTGTATATGGTAAGAGACTTTTTCAACGCGATGAGCTTCCCGTCGCCTCCAATTTCCCGGATCTCCGTCGCGTCCCGGTGAAAGCGAACAGCGAAAGAATATCGTGACGAGCTTCGTCGTCAACTCGAACTTGGCCGACTGGCGAACGAAAATTTCGAAGCTCCATTTTTTTTGCCGTCGCTCAATTTTCCCATCGAGAAATAACCGAAAAAGATTTATTTTGTCAAATTTATCTGATTTCTATATATTGTTTTATAACTATAATAATCGGAGGATTTCCAAGCGGACCCGATGCGTTCATAAATTTTTTTTATCTAGTCCGTACGATATATTCGTTTATATGGATTTCATATATAGGAAAAATATAGCTGTCGTCATTGGCCGAGTGTGCGATCTCCGTTCGTGATTCGATCATCCACCGTCGGGAAACAGAGAGTCGTACGGACTCTCGAGAGCCATGGGAGAAAAGCATTCGATGAAATATGAGATACAAATAGGACGTGGACAGCATATGTGCGGACTTATATTTCTATATATTTTTTCAAGGTACGACCGACGTTATTTACCTGGGAGCGTAGGCGAGCTTTGCGATTCGCGCGCAAAGGTCAGAATGTAACAGAATTCTCCACTCCGTATTTCCCAAGGGATATACAGAAATAGGCTCAATTTCAGACCCGATATTACGTCGTCTACAAAACAGAAAAACACACGTATATAAATTCGGAATGAAAGAGACAAGAGCAGGCGCACTCATCTTCTATTACGCTGCGACCGAGACAAAAGCTTATGTATACTGTGTGTAGGACATATATTCCCGTTCTTTCAAAAAATTTCGATCCTTATATTCGGACAAGCAAGTCCATTTCGCGTGTTATTACTTGTCTCAATGTTCTTTCCACAAAATGGCACGAAATATCCTGCAAAGCATATACTCCCTTAAAAAAATAACAAAAAATAAAATACAGAGAAAAAAAGGTAATTTTTCTCTGTGCATTAAAAACAAAAACATATGAGAAATTCTAAAAGTAATTTTTTATTTCTCTCTCACAGATAAATGATTAAAAAAAAAATTAATTCGAACCAATATAGAGCTCTCGCCGTTTGTTTGAGGAGAGAAAAATAATCCTCGCGCAGATGTGAGCCCACCAATATACAAGAGAATTGAATTGGAAAAAGAGAAAGAGAAATTCAATAATCATTGCAATCATTGTCTCGCGATTAGCGGTTCATGGGTTGGAGGATCGTAAAAAAAAGCGGAGAGCAGAGAGTATATGGGAAGTACGACGTAAATTGCGTAGGCGTCACACGTGTCGCGAGAAGAAAAAATATTGCTTCGGTTGTTGCTACTTTTTGCTTGTGCGGCAGCGTGCTCGCGAACTCTGCGAGAGCTTAGGAATAGAAAAAAGGGAAGGGAGCAGGGAGAGAGAGAGAGAGAGAGAGACGAAGATTGAGAGACGTCCCGATGCCGCACGTCTCTAACGAGGTTTACGTTCGTGCGCGCACGGACGAATTTAATTAAATTGGCCTCCCTTCATCCCCTCGCACGTTTCGCGCATCGAGTAGCTGCGCGATAAGAAATTACTTTTCGATCCGCGGACGATCGTCCGAGTGGCAACACACACCGGCGGGTACGCTCTTCGTGTTTGCGCCATTATTGGGCGACTGCTCGGGCACACACGCGAGCAAAAGTCGATCTTCCAGCTTGGCTGTTATCGTCCCCCGCCGCTATCGGGGCTAACCGTTTTCAAGACCTCCATCGCGAGCACCGAGAGCTGTGTCTACCGCCGACCTCCGTACAAAACAAAAACTATTTCTCTTTATTTTCCACTGCTCGCCTCTGCGCTCCACGAGAACTATATCTCGAGTCTGCAGATAAAAATGTTTCATATATTCCCGCACTGTCACGATGACGAATTTTTTCTTTGCTCTTTCTAGGAATTTTCATTCCCTCATTTTCGTCGTTCAATCTACATATTCTCTGATACGCGTTCCGCATATACTTTGAGATAGGGACTTTGAGATCGGTAGGAGATTTGAAAATTTTCGGAAGCAGATTTCGTCGCGGTCGGAGACTCTACTGATTATTGTATAAAAATATAATAAGCGCGGTGGCAATAAGTCACGACGGCGATATGCCGCGCGATATTCAAACTGCTCGGGTGATTCGCGTATCGCTTATATTTTAGTGAACCGTTGTCGACGGGCTGTTTCTCGTCGGCGATTATATCGCGGTGACTCTGGGTGGGGACTGAATTCATCGGTGCTGACGATTAGAAATAAATAAGAAATAAGGAACGGAACGACACACATGCAGAGTAAAATGAGATGAAGAAAAATCACGTAAGTCTCTCTCGGTACACACTTTACCGCGCCGATAAGCGGGCATAAAGCTCCTGGTAACTGGCGTATCTAGTGTGCTATAAAGTTGACATGCCGAATAGCCGACTTGTATACGTACCTGAAAAGTATAAGAGACCGAGAGCGAGAACGAGACGATCCAGTGGCCGATTCGTACAGCATCAGCGAGGACTCGCTGCTTCACGACCTCTTTTTTTTTATACTGCGAGGGGCCAGAGGATATATGGAGCAATGCACCAGAGGACTCTTCACCACCGAGCTAGATTTCAGAGAGATTCACACGAGAACGACCCTCTGCAGGGGTAAGATAGATAAATCACCCTCTATTCGTAGAAATTATTCGACGGAAATATATTCACGGCCCGGAATCGAAAGAGTAGGCGCATCAGCGCTCTATAGATTCCTTTTTTTTTCTTTTTTCGTTTTTCAAATTTTCATAAAATATTTTGTATACGAAAATTGAGAATTTTTTTTTCTTCTCGGGAACGACAATTCTCGTCCGGAATGAAAAAAATTTACAGGCCTCTATAAATCCAGGAGGATTTCTTTTTTCCCCTCTGCTTTCAACCTGGCGGAATTTTTTTCCCTCGCTCCACACTCTTTTTATTTCGTCGGTGTGAAAGGGTAAAAACGAGAGAAAGCTGAGGAATTTTCGCTCCTGCAGAGATTCGTATCTCTGAGAAAGAGTTGAACAGGAGCACGGGAGATTGCGAGGTGGAAGAAATATTCAGAAAGAGAAATAGAATTTGTGAAAAGAAAAAGCGCGACGACCTAACGGGATCGCGAGAGGATGAGAGTCTCGTCACTTTTTTGTAGTCGCCGTGTGCGAGTACAATATTTTTTGTGGCCATTTCTGCATGGGGCTAAAGAGCATCAGGTAAGCCCGTGAGGACCTTTCGTCCGGACAAACCGGAGGGGTCAATATACACGCGGCGACCACGGTTACTGTTTTTGCTCCCATTTTCTCCGGTTTTCCGGGAGTCACCGCATCTCCAATGGCTTTGTATAATGCTCGAGGTTTTCGCTCTGCTCGATGGGGGTTGCCGGATGAGCCTCTCTCGCCGCCGCCGCCCTCTCTCTTCCACCCGTAACCTTCTAGGCCGTGTTTCTCCGCGCTGTAAAATAAAATTTCAAATTTCTTACATCCATGAAAAGGTAGAATTGCGCGCGAATCCACATGTATATACATATATTTTTAGTATATATGACGCTTGTTAACGCTAAAAGTGTTTGGAAATGGAAAACATCGATCGCGGTGTGTTATCGCGAATAAAAAATTTCGCCTCGGTCCGGATAATAAATTCGTACGAGGCAAATACAGAGTCGGTATATGTATTAGAAAAAAATTATATATTTGAGCTATAAACGTTTCTCCAATTGGTGCATGTACTCCAGCGGAAGTTACAGCAAGATGGCTACGTCGCTGTTATCCCCGTGCATGGGAACATAAAAATAGTTGCATCTCGTTTCTATCCGCGCCGTGTTTGTTATTGCCGGTGCACAATTTTCTTGGACCCCACCGCCGTTGCACGTTGCGGGAACAGGTTAGTCAGATGAATCGAAGAAAAGAGAGATGGAAAGATAGACATTTTTTCGCTAACACGCGGGAGAGTTTGAATTCCTGGATCATATTTACCTCAAGTGCAATCGATAGTTTGCGACTCGCGGGAACGTCGCATCCCGCTCTAGCTCGCGGCGATGAATTTTCGAAAAACAAGCGTGTGGCTCTCATCTCATCGCTCCGCGACGCCATTCGACGAATCTCTTTTTCTCCGAGACGCACTTGACTCACTTGATTACATCAATTTATTGCAATTACTCGAGTATCCTGTACTCCCGAGCTTCTCCTCGCCGCCCCCTCTGTTCGGCCAATTTATGGCATTTGTTCTTTCGAAGCGAGATACGAATCTCCGACTGGCTTATACACACGGCCCGCCGCGACTTGTTCCTTCTTTTTCTCTCATCTCTCATTACATTTTTTTTTCTCGATCGTTGTTTCAAAAGCCGTTGATGCTTATTCGTTCCTTTTACCAGGGCCGTTGCAACAAATTTATCGAAAAAAATATAATTCTTGAGAGAGAATGTCTTCCGTCACGTAAATTCGACGGTACTTTTCATTCGTACGCGACCACTTGCGTTCTTGACATATACACATACACACACACACACACGAATTTTATTGTCCCCATTTGCTTATTTTTCACGATTGGAATTCGTGACGTACCGAGGGGCGAGTACACTCGAGCGCTCCTCCAATAATCATTCGATATTATGGATCCTCATTCGTGCACTTTCTCGAAAAGCTTTCCCGACCGCGATTGAGATAACGATAAGAGAGAGAGAGAGAGAGGATATAATTTAGCCCCCTTTGCGGTTAAATTCTTAGGATTTTCCCACAGATATGCACCCTGGGACATTATTCCCATAGTAATAACAATAATAACGCTTTTTCAATTATATACTGTGAAATTTAAATAAAATTTTACTTTTTTTGATCAGATTTTTGTATATATAATCGCAATAGGTTAATTTTTTTAGCGCATCACAAGAAATAAATATTAACGAGTGTGCAAAGGATGAAAAAGGGAATAACAGCATGGCTGCGCTGTGTAGGAAATAGTAGGACGAGTGGAGGGGAAAATGGGGAAGGTCGAGGGGTAGATGAAGGACAGCGATGGAGCGCGTCGGTGGCACGTTTCCGTCAGACCTCCCCTGCTGATGCTCGAGTCCCGGCTCACTACCTTCTTCTCTCTCTCTCTCTCTCGCTCTCTCTACGTATATATATCTACATACTCGAAAAGTTTCTACCTTCTCCGCGGCGTCCCTTCCCACTAGTCTCGCCGCGAGTGGATTTTCGAGGCGGGATGCAGGTGAGCTACGATCCACCTCCACCAGAGATTGGCCAAAACGGAGAAAAGCCCAGCGAGAAAGAGAGAAAGTCTGAGGGGTATATCTCGTTGCGAGAGTAAGAGGGAAAAATATTATTGGAGTTACCCGAACGACTCCAACGTCTTGTTCTCCTCACGACACGGTATATATAGCAGTCCAAGGGGGTAGTTTCGTCCTCGTTCACTCGGGGTTGCCCATTTTCGTAACTTCGCCGCTACTCGCGAGGCGACGAGGAGAGATGAGACACACGCAGGAAGCCGAAATCCTCGGAGATATCCCATGGAAACAGAGCAAGAACTCCATCCCCTATCTATTCATATCGCGTTGGCTTTACCTAAGCTAACCCGGTAACGTGCCCGGCTCTCTATCATAGACCGAAGCCGTTCCCATATAAATGAGCCACAAACTTTCCTACCTTCCGGCTTCGTAAATATGTATACCCACGAATACAGACGTCTTATACATATATCTATACACACATTTATTATATCCCCGGATCTCGTATGTACTGATAGAGTTACGTGCAGCCATCGTTCCTGGGGAGATTCCGCTCTTCAATAACGTTTTAAGCGGAACACGTGGCAGGAAATACGAATCTCATCCTATTTTTCTCATTTCTCGTCTCTTCGCCATTTTATATTTTATAATTTTTTTTTCATTGCATTTTGTCGTGACGAAATATTACGTAGATATTTTCGTGACAGGCGAAGAATATTTATGACGTAAAAAATAATGCCTGGATTTATTTCAAAATTCAGGAACAGTCCAGACACATTTATTTGACAATATGTAGAGGTTCTATTTATAACGTTTAGCCAAGTTACTCTTGCTGAACAATCATTCGAGCAACTTTGTCTTATCGTTCCAATATCAACAAGAATAACTTTTCAATGCTTATTGTTGCGAGACCAGAACGAAATTGATTATCGGGTATAGGATACAGCACTGCGACGCATGAGCAAAGTTCGAAAATAGAAAAATAAATGACTCGTTACCCAAGTTACGCAATAAAAGTTTTTGTCGCTCGCTCGCTCGCCGCGAAAGAGCAGAGGCTAGATTTTTTTTCAAAATTACACAGCTGTCATGTTTCATCAATTACTTCATTGCCACTGAAGATTATTGAAGTATTTTCTCGATACATCAAAACTTTTTTCAAACTGAAATATTGTCAACAATCTCTATTGCGTCGTTTTTTTTTCTGGGAAAAACAAATTTGACAGCCCTAGTGATTATTCGGATAATTTTTTGTTGTTCACAATGAGCATTCGTATATAAAGAATCGAAAGGCTCACGTTTTACGTTGGAGCAAAGTAAATAATATCTCAATTTCTTGCATTACATCTGGTGGAGCTGTGAGATCGTGCGTTCTCGTACTGTGTCTTATTGCTTCTTTTTTTCCCAATCTCTCACGGGAGTCGAGCAGGAAAGAGGATTTCTCTATATCGTATCCTCCGTTCTATTCGCTTTATTGTCTTCTTCTCTCGAAGGAAAAGGACAAAGCAAGTCCATTTTCGGAAAATCTCTCTGAGAAAAAAGCTTCGTGCAATGGATTTCCGGAGGATGACATACCTGGCAAAGAAAATAAGTTTCTTTTAGCCATGCGCAAGGAGATGAGGTTAACTTATTGTTTCGTGAAAAAAAAAGGTTGACAGAATATTTTTCAACGAACTTTTCACGAATATATCTATTTTCCAACGATATTTTACGATGGCTGAATAATAATTATATTTCTCGTTTCTTTTTTGCAGATGTGACGACAATTTTTGGGAGAATGGCGGCTCGGCGGCCAATGGGTAAGCGAAAACTGTAAATTTATCTTCCAGATACGAGTCAGCTATCTCTTCAATTCTCACACTCTAGCCGCGGCTTTTTTCCGTTCGCCGGAGAGTAGACGGATTTCATAGCGTCGTCGCTCGGCGGGATCGAGCGAGTTCACGGCATCAGCATGAAAATGAGCTCCGGGCGAGAGCAAGAGAAAGCGCGCCTCGTGTGTCTTGTTCTCTTCTTACAAATTAGATCCGCCGCGATGCTTCTCTCCCGTTTCTACGTTCCTGGCATAAAATCACCCGAATTATCGGCAAGTGGCTCTCGAGGCTTGCTCGCAAAGTTTCAAGGATGCGAGAGAGCTTGCCTCTCTCTCTCTCTCTCTTATTCGAGCGCGATCGTCCATCCGCGAAATTCTTCGTCGGTCATGAAAAGAAAGTTCCAGACGAAGGGTGGCTTGATGAAATTTTAGCCATCGCCGAACATTCTGTGAGAATAAGAAAAAATAAAAGGAGCGACCGAGTGAAAAAATAAAGAAAGAAAGAAACGAGACGCCTTGTATTTTCAAATGCTTTCACGGTAATTGACTTCTCGATCATTAATAAGCTTTCGCCACTTTGTGTCTACTGCGCGTGCATCCTCCATCAGGTTCGCCATAATCGTGCCTCAGCGCCCTTGAAACGCTCCGGCTGCAGGCTCGTCGGATGCATTCTTTGCAATAATCGTTCCTTAGAGTAATTAACTTGGCTCGAAACCGCGCGGGGAATTAAAATGTTGCCGCTGACCCTTGGCTGACACGAGCTACGCGCGCGTCATCGCCGGGTAAAAATAGAAATGGCTTGCACATCGAGAAGAAAAGTTATGTTCCTTTTGGCCAATAGAGTTTGTACGCGGAGCTTTTTATCCAATTGCGTTTTCGAGGCAGAGCCTCATCGGGTTGTGCCGATGGAACGTTCAAGCGGATAAAAATAAAAAATGCCATACCGGCGATGCGAGCGGAGGGCACATTGCGACTAAGTAGAAAATCAGATACCATGCAGGGAATACCAAAAATTATTGAACTCTCCGCGAGTTTGAGATCATAAGCGTCGTAAAGCTCGGCGAGATCGATTTCATGACTCCCAGCACACGAGCTGAAAAAATGGGCAAACACTATGGTAAGAAGTTATCGCGGAATAAAAAAGGACTTACTTCTACAGAGTACTCGTACCGCTCTCGTCTCTCACGGACGTAAAAAGCCTTCTCCGCGACAATCGAAATCACGAGACACCATTCGACAAAGCAGGTCGAGATGAATTGTTGTCGCGGCGGCGGCGGCAGCGTCTCTCGGGTGCATGCCATTTTCATATTTGCTATAAAAATTTGTGTCGTATATATATGCCAAAGATTTGGACTCGTCGCAAAGTATGAGCTTCTAAGCATGCAGAACGAAAATAATCAGCAATACTTTTTACGCGAAACGATTCACTTTGTTCGTGACGACGGGGCATAACCCTGCGGTTGAGCGATCCACGAAAATGAGGCAGAGACACGAGCATAATCCGATGAAAGCTCTCGCAGGAATCTCGTCAATGTTATCTGGTTGAATAATATACGTGAGAGCATACCGCAGAATTACATTTCATCAAGATATGCATTGCGAGCCGTGTTCAATATGTATATATTGCTGATGCGTTAAATTCGGAAGATTTGTGGGTCCTCGGGAAGTCGACGATATAATTTTCCTTGCGGATGAGCCATGCGGCGGGATCGCGACAAAGAAGAATGTACGCTGAAATTAAGTAGACGAGCTTCGGAGCGTGTCGGGCGAAGTTGCCGAGCGAAATTCCACGAGCCACGGCTCCGAAGTACAATGGCTCTTGTCGGAAAATTCCTCTCTCATAATTCCTCGACGACGAAAATTCCGAATTACACACCGGCGAAGCTATATTTGCCGGGGAATAACACGATGAGAAATGAAAAGAATAAAAGAGATCAGAGCGCAGAGAGAGAGAGAGAGAGAGAGAGACATATGAGAAAAGAATGTGAGATCGTAAAGTAATCGATGAAATACGTAAAATCATGTAGGTTACATGCTTTATACTTATATATTCGCTGGCTGTTGATTTACCCGCTGTTGAAAATGAGAATGCGAGGCAAGTTCCCCGGAAAAACTGGAATGGGGACTCGAGTTGGAGCGAATTTGAAAGGTTGCCTGGGTTGGATGAGCATGTTACCATGTAACTCTCTATATATAGGATGTATATGTCGGGAGAGGACACATTTTCCCTGGCTGGTGCAAGAGAGGTGTGTGCCAAATACGGAGTCTGCATGTACGAGAAAGGGCTTTGAGCATTGATCGGCCCGACTCTGGCACGAGAAAAGCTCAGCTCTGATTGGCCGCCGAGTCGGCAATCGCTCCCTCCTTCACTCTCCTCTCTCTTCCTTTTCTTTTGGCTTTTCTCGCATCCACCTCGAAGCTTCGTCGCTGAAACGAAAATTCTCCTGGCCACACCGTACGGGCTACCGTGCAACTTTTCCCAGCGCGAACCTGTCGTTCGCCCAAAATAAGGAGATTGACGACGGGAACATGGCGAGTCCCGAGCGAGATGGACTCTCTCGATTCTCGCCCAGCCACCGAGCACAACCGCCTTCTTTTTTCCCTTTTATTTGAAAGCGACCGGGGTCATTGTTTGGACGAAAATCGAAGGAGAGACGAGGACAGAGTTGACCTAACAAATGGGATCCGGTCGCTACTCGCTAAGTGAGCGGATTTTCATGAATTCCACACCGTCAGACTAATTCAGAATATACTTTTTCTCTTTTTTATATATATGTAGTATAGTATTGACTAATATTTTTCGAGAGACTCTGCTACTTTCGGATTTTTTAAATAAATCCCCAAATCGATTTTTATTTCTACGGAATGTTAGCAAAATTTATTTCTCGGATTAAAAAATTTGAATTATATATTGCGGATATCGTTTTTTTACACTCGTAAAATATTGATCATGCAAATCCTTGGCTACTTTCTTACACGTTTGTTCCTTAACATTTTTTACTTTGTTGCTCATCCTGACAGTATCATATACCCCATAAATTGGAAAGAAAGTCGTGGCGTTGGCGTTGTCATAACTGCTGCGGCTAAAAATCCATATTTTATAGGGGGAGAAAAAAAGGAATATACTTTAAATTGTATTTTTCTTGTCGTTGAGTCCGAAATTTTTGAACGGTATACGAAAAAAATTCAATTGCGTCACAAGAATGTGTTTTTGTCCCTCTCGTCCTTCGCGTGGATACGCGTGGGTTGAACGAACTCGAATAAGATTTGCAGCTTGCATGTTAGTCGAGATTTGACGAGATCGCGCGGAGATGGGCCGCGCCTCCTCAAACCGATAAAATTTTTGCCAGACGAATGAGCGAGTCGGGAATTTTTGACTCGCACGTACGTATGAATAAAACAGAGGAAAACTGGACGAAAAAGTTTTTCGCTTACTGGCAAGTTGGCGTCGAGAGCGGGACTCGATCCTGACGACCAACTTTCGAGGGAGAACCGGTTTTTTTTCCTCCACGGGGCAAATTAATTCGCAGCCGGTTGTGCGCTGGTTGGTCGACGCGATCTCGGATCGAAATTTCATACGCGCACGGAGTAAAAATACATAATGCCTGGTGTAAGGAGAACCGGCCATTGCAATTTCACGACACACGGCTCGACACTCGAACTTGTCGCGAGCAATAATAAATTGAAAAATTTAAATATCAACAAATTGCTCGGGCCGTACAAGCTTCGACGTATATATGAAGGTGCATTTTTTGACTTGTCTCGTCGCCGGTATTAACGAAAGCGAAAAGAACTATAATAAACGGTGGAGGGAGTTTTCCTCGCGTTAAATTATGATAACGAACTTCGTTCTCGCTTATCCGCGCTCACGATCTCTATTGCATGATCATGAATAAAGTTACGTTGAATCTCGGGTAACGAACGTTGCTGCACGCATCGCTCTTACTTTTTGCTCTATTTTCATCATTTCCACTATATACTTTTGCCGAGTTACATAAAAAATTCTCCAGTTACGAGAACGTTATTTATTCTCAACTAGGTATACTCGTTACAATAAATTGCGTCTCATTGGTTGTAAAATATCAATTCGTTTTGTTCCCAATAAAATTCATGAAACAAGTTAAAACACTGCAGCAGAAGGAAACGAGGCTATTTTTTTTATCGTTCGTTGAATTCTAAATCAAATGTTTCAATTAAAATTGAAAAAAAAAATCAACAACAAACATAAAAAGTGTATGTATATATACGAGAGTCGTTAGAATATAATGTTGCGGTAAAAATAAAACCGTTGAGCATTTTCGATCAATATATATGTACATAAATAAAAGTTGAACGGTTTCGATTTTGGAGCGCGAGTCTTATTGATCAAAGTACGGAGAATTCTCGCTCCAGGATTCCGGTAGAGCCAAGTAGCGCCATCTCTCGAGAATTTCTCCAGTGAGAATTTTCGGGACGGATGAGTCGAGGGGATGAATTCTCTCTCCCGTTCCTGCTGACGGAGGGGGGGATCTAGCCGTGTAGAGGAGGGGCGGAATGCGAGCTCTGGGCATGGGGTCGAGTTCACTTTAGCCGAAACGCTCGTTGGACCACCCTCTCGCTTCTCCGATCTTTCCCTCGCAGCCCGTTCGTTTCCCTTCCCCCCCCCCCTTCCCCTCCTCTTACAATGTATTTCGTACAAGCTCCGTCTATGTGTATATACAGAGGCTGGGGTCCTGCTTCCACTGAGGCGGTATCGATCCGTCCGGAGTACAGGTCACACGAGTCTGGCGCAAGAATTGCCAAAAAAATCGTTGCCCAGGGATTCCCTCTATTCCAAGGAAAAACCTTTTTCCCTTGACTATATTATTCTCGCCACGGTACAGGCGTCAAAAAAAGTTCTCGCTTCCTCATGAATTTCGAACTGCTCGATTTATTATTCTGACCCCGTTTAACGACCATTTCAAGAAAAGATTGTACGATTTTAAGATAAAATTTTATCAATAAAATGCAGACAGACAAAAAAAAACAAAAATTGAAGAAATGAAATTTCTCAATGTAGAAAATTATTGGAATATTTTTCAAATGTTCCATGGTAGTCGGACTACATTAGCATTTTGAAGAAGTATCTTGGAAGGATTGCGATCCTTTGCTCTCGCTGTACGCGGCTAATTGGCAGCACAGCGAAAAGCTTCTTATTGCAAGTCGAATAAGATTTCGCCATAAAGAGTTCAGTTTATTAACAAGGCGCATGCACCTCGATGCGTTTGGACAACTCGCTTTCTTTTTTTCGAAAGAACTTTCGGGATAATTCGAAATGTCAATTTGAAAAAATTTTCAACTTAAAACACTCGTTTTATTACACTTGGGTGAAATATCAATTCCGTTGAATGTTATTATTAAAAGGTTCAATAAAAACGAATAAGTATAAAGCAATTATGAAAAAATGCGACTTGGGAGAGAAATGAAAAATTCGGCGAGTTAATTACCAAAATTATTAGTCGAAAAGACTGCAGAGTGTACGGAGGCGTTTTTTCGCATCGTGTAACACCGACTGAGAGCGAGAAGCTTGAGCATATGGTGGAGAGATGGCGACACGAATCAGTCGTTCACTTTCGAGAGCTCAGAGTGGTCCAACCGGGCGCGTCCCGGCCCGAAGGTCCAACCCGTCCTCACTCCGAGTCGTTCGCAACATGGCACACGGAATTCAAGCCATGGACGAGATTTTTCTTCCAAACCAGATAAATTTTCGATGCATCACGAGGCTCACGACATCTGGAGAATTCTCCAAAATGCATTCTCGTCACGTATTTTCTCCTCCCCTAAATTCTTGCGACTTTTTATTCCAAAGTATCGATATACAATATATATATATCTCAAAATTTTATAATTTTAACGCTGGTCGTTTCGAGAGAACCATGGCTGAACACTGATTTCAATTGATCAAAGTATATTTTC
Source organism: Cremastinae sp. A BG-2022a (assembly GCA_030522545.1). Taxonomy (NCBI): domain Eukaryota; kingdom Metazoa; phylum Arthropoda; class Insecta; order Hymenoptera; family Ichneumonidae; species Cremastinae sp. A BG-2022a. Next base: position 21,086 of record JAPYYW010000068.1, on the reverse strand, counting down.
GAGTGATTTATTTTTTGTTTTTCATGATTGTATTCTTGTTCGATTTGTCGGAATGTGTCTATAGTTGGTGTATTTTGAGCGGAGATGAGAGCGGTAGTTTTAAAAATTCAACAAAATGGAAATAAAATTTAAGCGACCAAATGTTTATGCCATTTTTCACGAGACACATACATTTTTTGAAATACCGAAAAAGGCTTCCCGTGCGCAATGTACACATCGAAACGTCGAGAGTTCTCGTTTGATGCGTAAGCACGAACGATATTTTCAATGGGTTTGACCTACATAGCCGCTAACCCGTCACGCTTGAGATTGGATAAGAGCGATAATCAAAAGGAGGAGAGAAAAATGTTCATGAAAAGGAAACGTATCATCGTAAGATCTTGGAATTTATTAGAATCGTGGGAAATGAAGGGGAAATAAATGATGATTATTCGTGTACGCACGAGGGCACATGTGGCTCGAATATTATAACGCTCGGCTATTATTTTTCCCCGATAAAAAGTAGTGTACGATTTTTATTAAAAAATGAGAAGGATGAAATAAAGTGAAGTGGGGAAATGTTGCATTTTTCGAAATAATCCCCGGCGAAATTCTATTCGCAGCTGTGACACGCATCAGTTATGCGAGACGTAGAAAGGAAATCGCGACGGGGAAAGAAATTCGCCGTTGAAAATATAAAGTTCTGCGTTTTTTCCTCATTGCAGAAGAAAACGGAAGAGCTATAGCAGGCGGCGCGCGATGATGGAGCAGGCGAATAAGAGAGAGGAAGCAGCTCGCGAGCCGTTGCCAAGAATGCCAGACGCGTTCGAGGTTGAATAAGGGGGCTTAGACTCGACGCGGGGGCTTCGTTCCTCGGCGTCCAGAGGAGGCATTTGCATTCGCGAGATCCTCGCGTTTTTAAATTCAGCTGAGAAGCCGCACCGGCGCGCTCGATCCAGAGAGACGGGGGCAGTACCGGGGGAAGAAGCAGGCTGCGCCGCTGGCTCGCGCTCTCTCTCTCTCTCTCTTATTATTCTCTCCGTATTATTTTCACGGAACGATGCTGACGAGCGAGAAGGGGAGAAAGCACGAGAGAACACACTCGAGCCCAGCCACCTACCACCTTGAATATCAACCAAAGAGGAAACATCATTTTTCTTCGCTCTCTCTCTCTCTCTCTCCTCGTCTTGCCCCCTCGCTGCTCTCTGGCAATACCTATTTAAAAAGCCTCCCCTTGCTGCTCCGCTTCCCGCGAGACCACCTTTATGAAGTAGCCGAGTTATTGTTATAAGCACGCGAGAAACCTGCACGAATTATAAATGGCTGAATATCTCGAGACTCTCCCGTACAATCTTCCGTTTTGCTTAATGGACGCCCCCCGTCTAAAAAAATCTAATTGATATGGTGTCTCGATGGAGAACATATTTATGATAATTTCACCTTACCCAGTCAATGCACACTACGCGGGGATTGCATATAATTATACGTACTCTTGCAGACTAATGCGCGAACACGGTGCGTACGTATCTTTCATATTTTCTTTTATATTCTGCTCTTTCGCACACCTGGAACGGGCGCCAAAACTTTTGACTCGAGATTTTAACATTTTTCGGGACGAAATTTTCACTTTTTCGTGCGCTGCCAGAAAAAAATTCGAAACTCGCTCCCATGATACATTCGTGCGCATTAATATTTATAAGCGAAAATATATATACGAGTATATACCCTGCTATTCCATTTTCCCACAGTGTTTTGCCTGGCGTACTCTCTCTTTTGATACCACCGCGAAAAAAAATCGCGAGAATATATCAGACGTTCAGAAACGAGGAACGTGAAAGAGGTATAATTTTGCAAAGAGAATATTTTTTTTCAGACACTTTTTAAGTGGGACGATTTGATCCTCGGATTTCAGGATTTCGATTGAGAGTCGGAAAAAATGACTCGTTTAAATTTTATCCGCGAGGCTATATATGAGTTTCTCTTGCCAGAAGATAATCTTTTCTCGCTGTCTGTGAAAAATGATCCTGCTGCTCGCATCAGCATTGATCCGTCTTCGGTCGCGTCTCGTTTACACGAAAATGTGAAAAAGCCGCCGAGTATACCGAAAGGGATAAAATGTAGAGAAAAGGATACAGACTCGAACTCTTCGTCTCTGTTCTTTATTCTCCTTTCGAGAGAGCCCGGTAATTGAGAGTGTCGTTTGCACAGTCGATAAATGGTAATTTTATAGTTCGGGACCATCAGCCTGCTCTCTGGATAATTTGGCGAGCAGAGTCTTCGCGGTTGGCTCGACTCGAATCGATCCGACGGTTCCTGTTTACTCGCACGACAAAGAGACTCTCTGACTCTGTCATCTTAATTTTCAACTCGACTCCCTCCTCCCCCCGCACCATTTTCTTATTCATTTTATCCTCGACTATATTTTTCGAGTAATTCTACAGAGTAGCCTTTTAAGAATTCAAATTTACCTTGGAAAAACAAATTGAAAAATTTACTCAAATTTTTCAATCCCTTTGAAAGATTCATATAATATATTCAATGCAATTTTTACTAATACGACAGCGGGGGGTACAAGAATGTGGTACGTCCAATGTAAGAGGAAAAACGTTTTTTTTTCTCCGCATACGCATATACTATATAGAGGTTGATGCATCAGCCATGGAAAACCATTTTCTCGTTGATGCTATACCCGAGCCCTCGTGGAATTTCGGGCTGACTCTAGCTTCGGGCAACCCTATTTCCTTCTTACGGATACTCGAGAAAAATTGCCTCGCAACATTCCTCGATCCTCTCTGCGAATACATATATTCCTATGTATATGAAAAAAATAAATGTATCTCGTCGAATATTTTTTTCCTCGAGACATGCATCTTTTCGTTTTTCCTTTATCGAGAGAGCTCCCCGTGCAACGTTTTTTTTTCGCATTGTGAATTTTTTTCGCGTCGGGAACGAGTCATTTTTCGGTAAGATTTTTTAAAGAGTAAAAAAAACGAGTGGGAATACACCACGAGTGCATAAGTTATTCAATTCGGCGTAATACACAGGTATCAGACGAAGCAAAAGAGTTTCAGGATAAGCTCTCGGGGAAACGAGAGTACGGAGAATCTTTCTCGAGGATGAGCGAAATCTTTTTCCTCCCTCGCTCTTATATACCCAAAGGCGCAATCCTCTTGGCCTCCTTGTCTATTTTTTACTTCTCACCCCGTAAGGTGGAGCCGAATTCGCGTTTAATCTGCGCTCCGGTACGCTCGGTGTATAGATAGAGGCGGAGAGAGAGAGCGAGAGGGTTCCCGGGAGGGTCGTTCCTGCTCGGCGAGAGAGCGCGACAGCAGAAAGAGACGCGCTCTGCGTACGTACGTAGGTAAATAGATGGCGTGAGAACAAGAGAGCTTTCGACAGACAACAACAACCACCGCCCCTGTTACCAGCGGACGGGGGAGAGCGAGGGATATGAAGCAGATAGAAACCGGATGAGTACGAGAGGAACGGTGAGATCGCCTACTTTAGAACGTAGATATCCGCGCGTGATGAGTTCGAAGCTACTTTCCCAGGCGTCTCATTCCAGGCAACACCAGCGAAAGTATGCTTCGCTACATCTCTCGTTCTTCGCCTGCTCCTCGAGAACAACTTTTCCTTATACAATATTTCGTTGCTTACTTTGCAAGGTACAATGTGTCTGCTGTATACAGTCGAGTCAGCCAAACTCTTGATTCCTCCTCTCTCTCCATCCCGCTAGCACTCTTCAGAGAATATATACACCGAAAAATATACGCGTGATGGCTGAATATTAGGAAAAATTTATCTCGAGGTGTATTATACTTTGAGGCGAAATAATATATTCTTTTTTTTTCATGGCGCGGGCCAAAAAAATGACCAGAGCAATCTAATAAAGTTACACGCCTTGTTGATTTTGCTGGAATAGAAGAATGCTCTGTTTTTGTCTCGTCGAAAGAATAATACACAGCGGGGGCGGAGTGCCAACAGAAGCGCCGAGGAAACAGCGATATGCTCTTCATCGCTGCGAATGACCCTGTATACGAATCTCGAGGGGAAAGAGGGAGGAACCGACGAGAGGGAAAATCTGCAATATCGCGAGCAGGACGCGATTAAAGCTTATATCGCGAGGTGCCGTGTGTTCCCTCTCGTTTACTTTTTCTCAGATGAAAATAATTTAGAATGCGTCTGCACGAACTTGAAATTATTCGATTACTGTCGCTACACAAATATTCTCTCGTGTACTCCTTTCTGTTACCATGTATACGTATCTTTCAACATTTCTCGAGTAAATTCGCATTTCCTATGCTGTCCGCGTTTCCTCGACATTTCGAATTTTTGGACCTTTCCTTCTCGCGACTATAAAATGTGAAAGATTTTTCTCACACAAGTTTTCCCTGCGCCATTTTCGAGTCCTCGACCACGGGGGAAAATATATCCTCGGGCAAACGCTCGAATTCTATTCTCTCCTCGCGATCGAATATCTTTTCACGATGTTCTTAGCCCTCCGTAAATCTGGGGATTTCTCTGATGTTGTGTACGCAGAGAGAACACGAATGGGTGGGCCGAGCTGCTCATCCGAGAACGTTTTATTCTCGTGTACACGCACGAGGAGAAAAAAAGTTTATTCAGGCACACGGGAACGAAATTACATGGAGGAAGCTACCGAAGAATTGAGTGAAAAGAAAAAAAAACAGTTGAAAAAAAATTTCATCCCCCGTGTCGGCAGGCTGCGGCTGTTCGACCTCCGACCCGCCTCTCGCCGTTTCCTCTTCTCTCCCATTTTCCTCCCCAATAAGTCACGAGCGGCGCGTGCATCAGCAACCAGTCAGAGAATTCAAAATGTCATCGGAAAAAAATGAAAGAATTTCCAATGCGCGGTTCCGCAAAAAAAAAAAGATAAAATTTCCTTCATCCGCACTGACGCGCGCGTTTTATTCTTTATTGTAATCTCGCTATATTTATTTTTCACTCTCCTTTCTCATTTTCTTCCTCGTTTAATTTCAGGCCCGAGAAACTCGGTGAGAGTGCGGTTGTGGCCTCACGAGGCCGCCCATCTCCCTTCGCCCGTCGCAATAAACTCGAGTTTATAGTACGCGAATCTTCGAGTATTATACCATTCGAACGTACGGGCAACGTTCTCAATCGTGACACGCTCCTCAGTTCATGTAAATGCGAGGAGTCAAAAAAAACCGCGACGCGTGCTCCGCGGCTCTTTCTTCATGCGCGCATTGAAATCGTTTGAAATTATGCATGTCTCTGGGAAAAATTATAGGGGCGTAATAAAAAGCAGCCCGCGTGCTTCCAGACCCGAAACATGTGCGCCCTTTCAATTTTTTTTCGTATATTATTGTATCATAAGATATTCTACCAACTATATTATAGACTCAAGTTTATACTTATTCTCTCTCTCTCTCTGAATGTTTCGACTATTAATTTTTGTTGTTTTTCGTGAAAGGATCCTCGCCGTGCGCGTCGATCGATTAATTCGTTCGTTCGTTCGATCGTGCTGCGGTAAACAAGGAAAGCCGCAAAGTTCGCGAACTTGATCATAAAATTTGTTGCCTCGAAGGCCAGATGGTGGAAAAAATTCCTCTTTGCCGCGTGTACCGACTCTCTTGACCCGTACGACATCGTACAATTAGCATAAGCAACGTTTAACGAGCGAACGTCTCGGATTGTGCGTTTTTCTCTCGTGCTTGGAACTTCAACGCGTAGAAATGTTGTCCGAATCTCCGCGATGGTGTCTTTGCTGTTGTAACGAAGAACCTTCACTTTTTTTAACGTACAGCACGATTCAAAAACACAACATTAATTTTTTTATTTTATCAAATTATACACTCTATATGCAACATATTGAATTAAAAATAAAATTACATCGACTCTTTTATTAAAAATTGAAAAGTTTTTTTATAACGTATAAAACTATATTCAAGAACTCGAATTTAACATTTTTATTTTGTAAAAAAAATGAATTTTTTTTTTAAATAATAAGAAAAGGCAAATAGTGCTTATTTTCTGGATTGAATACGCGTTTTTTGAGAGCTTTTTAGATTTCTACCAATTTTTTTTCCCTCAAAATAAAAAAAATTTTGAAAGGTTCTGTACAATCGTATATTTCTCTCTCACTGGATAACCATGAGAGTTAATTGTTGAAGCGTAACGATTTCTACGATAGCTTCGAGAAACATATATAGTAACGCGGATAATAACATATTCCTGGCTTCTCTCAAATCGTAGTCGTAGAAAAATCTAAAATCGGAGATGGCATGTTTCTCCTACATATTTAATAGCCTATAGATTACCATGAGAATCGACTGGCTTTGAAATCGATAATTACTTAATTACCCCTTTCACGTCTCTATTTCTCATCGGGTGGTTAACATTTTTTCGAGCTATTTTTATAGATGAATTTCTCCGCGTAACTAGCAATTAGAATAAAAAATTGTATGTAAATGCGTCTCTAACTTACCATGTAGACTATTTCCAAGAAATATACACATTCTGGTGCGCAAAGTGTCACAATTCCGAAAATTTTCATTTCGAGCCTTGAGAAAAATAGCCAAGTTCGCCTTGAGACATCGCGAGAGCACGAGGAGTATCGCTTACGAAGTTTCCCGGAGACCTTGAAGCGAAAGACTGCCCTCGCGAGAATTTTCACCTGTCGAGTTTCGTGGTTTTCCCGGCCTCGACCACGATTTTATTCTTTTTCACGCAGATAACGGTAAAAAAGAAATCCTGCGTGCATCGAAACCCTTTCCTTTTTGCCTGGAAGCAGAAAGGGGTGGGCGTCCTGGCCATTTTCTTCGTTCCGAAACACACGTTAGGAATGCGTATTTCGAAAAGTCCGCATCTGTATGAGCTTACGGAAGGAGCCCCTGGACGGTGTATTATTCCTACTCGGGTGTCATGCTTTACCTACGGAAATACGACAGTCAGTTTTGCCAATCGATTTATTACACCGTCTCGAAGGTAACCCGGGAGACCTCAGAACCCTTTCCGTCCTCTTTTTATTGTCAAGGTAAAACGTTCGTCTATACAATCATTCTCGTCCCCACGCGCTCATACTTTTCTTTCTTTCTTTCTTTTTCTTCCTTTTCCTCGATCGTACACTTTAAAACGGGCAATTGCTCGGGCTGTTACCACGGCGCTGGACGCAATGCCAGTGCTTTTCGACGATTGCCTCGGGAAAGGGTTATAAAGCGAGGAAAAGGTCCTCTCCGGCTACCTTCATTACTAAAGTTTTTTTTTGCATGGAAAAAGTGAGGATTTCTTAACCTCTGGACCCTAATTTTTTTTTTATTCACTTTCAAAATTTAAAAATATAAAAATATACATACTCTTCGATGCATCTATTTTGTCAAAACACCTTTTTTTCTTTAAAATCTAACTTTCTGTTCATTTTTTCTAATGCAGAATATACTAATTTATTAGTTTAATAATTTATCTCTCTATTTTTTTAAATCACATGTCAAACCTCTTATTTAAGGTACTGAATTTTATTGTTACTCATTTCACTTGAAATATACAGCGCGTTATGCGACTTGATCTGAAGTATGCACGATTCAATATCGATTGGTAAAGGTTTGACATGTACACTACCGCTCAAAAGTATTTGGTCACCTGCATTTTGTTTAAGTTACAAAAAATATATTTTAAAGAAATCATTTATTAGGTTTCACTGTTTGTATCACACCGCAAAATACTTATCTATGGTAAAATCGTAAACAGCTTATTGTTATTTGCCGATTGCTGGTCATAAAACCAAAATAGTGTTATTGTCAGAATTTTTTCAAAGTTAATTTTTGAAGTCGCAAAACTTTGTAGCTAGGTTGCCGAAGCTTTGTGAGGCTGTTATTAAAAATAAAGGTGGACACATAGATGAGTCCAAAATTTAAAAACTGCATCATTGTTATATCTAAAAATAGCTAGTAAACAGTTAAAATAATTATGAAGTACTTTCACTCAATCAAACTTTTACAAAATGTATTTTACTATAGGTGGCCCAATACTTTTGAGCGCTAGTATATATACATATATTTATGTAAAAAACGAGGCAAGTATACATTTACAGATTGCATAATTGTTGATGAAAAATAGATGAAAAAATATATGAAATTATGAAATTTATTTGATTAATTATTGAAAATTTGGAACGGTAATAAATCTGTCAATATATTAATATCAGAGTCGCGGCTGCTCATTTTGACTGAAAATGTACTTGTCTCGAGTCACTGCCGCAACTATTGATAATAAAATGTCAAGAGACGTTCAGTTTGAATAAGTTGAACGCGTGCCATTAACATCGTTGAAGAAATGAAAAAGTATTATTTTCAAGAATATGTATGTGTGCTATAATTTAAAAAGCGGGTATTTAAACTTATATGAATGTATATGTATGAAAAAAAGCGATTCGTATCCTTATTCTGTGGCGAGAAAATTGCGCGCGCAGCTGTTCGATAACAGGAAAATAGCGAGGGATAGTTTCGTGGGTGGCTGAATCGACCCTCGTTCGTGCACTCCCCCTTGATCGCAATTCGTCGGGGAATTCCCGAAAGCCGCCACACACGCCCGCGATTCCCTCTCGAAAAAATGCATCTAATCTGCTCGCTCTAGAAAAGCCCGTAAAAAAACTCACCTGCACCTGGTCCACGCCATTCGGGAAGAGCAAGCCCCATCCACGACGCGATACGAGGACGATGAGGGGGAAATTCCATCACGCTGAGAATCTCTCTTATCCGACACGTTTGCCACAGCCATGCTGAAAGTTATTTCTCCCAGCGTTTTTTCATACGTCTTTAGGTACAATATATATATCGTAGATTGTGATTTGAAAAATTTTTCCTCGTGGCTCGAATAATCCAGATCATCGGTCAACAGTAGTTAATCTTGAAATTTATGAAAAAATTCCGGAGCAGCCGTTCTCATTTATTTATTTTCTTCGAAAAATAGTCCTAGAGTACTACTTTTTTTAAATTTATTGCGGGAAAAAAATGTAATTTATGTACGTTTTTAAAATTTATTTCGATATAGTGTGATTAATGTAATTGATTTGGAAAATTTTAAATTGAAACTGCTTTGCAACGAATATTTTGCTGCGACGACAAGAATGTGGAGTAAGAAGGGGTTGAAAAATTTGCCGCTGTCCTCGAGTTCGTATATCTGTGAGCGTTTCGCAACGCTCTTCGGGAAAACGACATCATTTTTCAAGATTAACGAAAGATGAGAAAAGTTTTAACGTTTGGCTCGGGCCCATTTTCTCGGTGAGTGACATTGTGGCGGTCGAGCCAAAAAGAGAAGAGAGAGCGTCCGATATCGCAAAGTCCTGCGGAGATATAAGGCGAGTCTATGCTTCTTCATCTCGATGATGTCCTCTCCGCCCCGGCGTCTCTCTCTCCCTCTCCCTCTCGTTTTCTCTCTTCTGGCCTTCTCTTTTTTGGGAAAAGCAGAGCACACACTGCTCTCGGGTCGCGCGAGATGAAAAATATAGCTCGACTCTTGGCTTTTCGTTGGCACTTTACGGAATGCTATTACCGCGGGATAAGAAAGGACTCGACGTTGTCTTTTGACAAAGAAGAAGCGAGCAAGCACGAGCCATTGGCCATTCGTAACTTATTCGATATCCTGCTGAACGTAAAAGAGGAAAAAACTTTTTGACTTACTCATGCCGCTAAGAAAATTCCATGACACGCGAGTTCCGTCTACACAGTGTCCATCATCAGGAAGCATTTTTTACCTCTGAATAGATGATGGTCAAAAAATGGTGATAAACATTATTCGACTTTCCACAAATGAAACTTTGATTTTACATTGAACATTTTCTTCCCGCACGATCACGATAATTATTTTCCAAGACACCCAGTGTGCACCACGCTTGCTTTGTCCAACGATCTCCGCACTCGCCTTGATAAGTTCAACGGTCAATGCAAAAAGATATGAAGAAGAAAAATAAAAGTAAAGGTGCCAATTCGTCCTTGATATTTTCGAGAACAAAAAATCTGCCATAATATAACACAGAGATAGCGCGTATATTTCAATGTGAAAAATAAAAAGTCAAATCTCTGCGATAAGAGTCACGAATATACCTTTGGTCGACGTGTACGTTCTCCAGGATAATTTTGTAGGAAGAAAAAAAAACTTGAATCTCCGTGTCTTGGACAATTTTTATTTTTGTTTATTGAGAAAATTGGAGAAAAAATGCAACAGCCATTTTTATCTCGTTTGCTCGGAAAGTCGAATACCAGGAGTGAATTTAAAGAGTCTCGAACACATTTATTTTTCCATCAGGAGCTTTTGATACTTTTTCCATTCTGACGTCGAGGCAAGATCGTAAATCTCGTTCTTTGAGCTCGCGTTCCATATTTTCCCTCGTGACCTTTGAGCACGGACGTCTTTCCGCTCGTGTAACGTTCATGCACCAACGATCGTACGTCCACTTTTTGCCATTCAAGTCGAAGCTTCGTGCTAATAAACAATACGCGAGGAAAAAGGAGCAAAAGGCACAGAGATAGGCGAGGCAGCAAAAAATCAGATACAAGACACGTCCTTATTCCTCAACGTCGTTATTTACTCTCTGACAGTTATCCACGAGACTGTCACAGTTGGAAGAAAAAACCGACTCGGGAGCAGCTGAAATTTCCAACTTTGTTTTTCAAACGTGTTGTTCTCGAATTTCCATCTATTCGAATTTTCTTCATTTTTCGCGCTATACAAAAGCAGAGAGCAGCGACCGGTGAACTTTTCTCCTGGACGATCCGGCTCAACGACGGTTTAACATTGGTCAAAACGCGTATGCGGCTCATCACACGACGTTCCCCCATGAATTTCTATCTGTAAGCGCGTGTATATACATGCATTGTTTCGTAAACGTCTCTTGAACGACTCAACCCACGGAGGGACCCGGCGAAAGTTACGATCCCGTCAAGTGATCGTCACCGCGTGTTACGAGTCGGACCAAAAAGATAGAAATAGAAGGGATGAACGTTCCAGTTAAATGGCTATAGCGAATATTTTCCAGAGACGACTATCCAGAAATTTTCAATTCGCATCCCCGAACAGCAATTCCATCATCTTTCAATAATCCAACCCGATCATTTTCAAGCATGCAATTTTACCTTTTATTTTTTTTTCTAAGAATTATTAAATTTTTATCTTCAAAGAATCTTTTCTAAGCGATTTTTAATATATACTTAATTTTTACATTTTTTGGAAAAAAAATTCAATTTTTTCATTCAAGACGACAATTTATTGTTTTTAAGCGCAAAATATATATATTGTCTAATTTTTTTGGGAATTAGTTTTTCCGAGGAATATGTCTTCCGGGCGATTTTCCACAAATTCCAAATTCGCTGGAACAAAATTTAATTTTGAAATGTAACAATAGGTCGGTAAATGCGCAGCGCGAAATGATCTCGGATTCTTTGAAAATGAAATTCCTTCAAGGAGGGATGATCGCCGGACGGGTATTGTCCGGGGGTGACTTTCCACAAATTCTAAACACGCTGGAACTAAGTGCATGTCTCAAATCTAATTTCTTCAATAAATTTAAACCGCGAAATGATCTCTAATTTTCTTCGGGAATAAATTTTCTTCAAGGTCTGAAAATTGAGCGCAGCTGCTCGCCGGCGGAGACGATTCCCGGATAAAAATTATTGCGACGAGATGGAGAGCGTGGCGAACGTTCTTAAGTTGATCCTTATACGAACGAGCGACAAAGCAAAATTTACTTTCTCGCCAGCAGCAGTGTATATAACACACACGCACGGATGCACCAAGGACATGTGCATATAGCGTATGTGAGCGCGATAGTTATCGCGCGTGCGGTGTTATTCCCGCGCGCTGCTGCATGCAAGAGGGCGCACGACTTTGGCGAGAGATGAGTTCCAGCCGGCGACGCGCTGCCAACGCCGCCGCCGCCAGCCGACGGCCCAAGTATATAGACCCGAAAAATTCACGCGAGTCGATTCGCGCCAACACATGTCGGCCAAATAAGTGGCCCGTTTCTTTGAAAATTATATACGAATTTAAAAAATCGCAGATCCTCGTCGGCGAATTTCTGCAATTAGGCAGACACGACGAGACGAAAGCATATAGGAGGAGAAAGAAGACGAGAAAGGGGAGCGCCGCGGTTGATCGTCAGATGAGAGACGGCGGGGAGTGCGATTGACCGAACAAAATGGTGAATTTCGAGCGAAAATATATATCCACAGATATACATCCGAGCGAGAGACAGAGTGTATTATATATTTTTTCAAGAGCGAATATATATTCCATGCTGTTTGCGGATAAAATCTGCCGAAGGGCAAAGCGAAGCGAAGCAAAGAAAGAGTGCCGGACGAGGGGAAATAAAGTATATAACGCGAAAAAGAAGCATCAGGCTCTCTGACACACACGAGAATTCTCCTCGAGACGGCGGGAGCTTATAAGGCGAGTATTTGAAAAAAACAAGTAAAAAAATGATATAATAAGAGAAAAAGTATGAGGGAAAAAAATGCAGAACGACGAGAGGGAGACGAGTTCGCTGGCATAATCGAGGTTCTGCTCCGCACGTGAACGCGGCGATCGGTGGGAGAAGGAGGGTGAGAGGGATGGGATTTTTCGGGTGAGCCAAGGGCGGAGTGCCAATCAGGCCCTAATTAGGCTCCACCGCGAATTTAGCTGGCGAGGAGAGCAGCATGTCGTCCCTGTCCGCTCCTCCTCGCCAGCAGCTGTATAAAGAAATTCCGTCAGCGCCGATATTCCAATCTCCCGGGATGAAATTTTCTTAACCCTTTCGGATCGAGCGTAAATTTGACTCGCGCGATTCTTCCTCCGCCAAGCCACCAATTTTCAGGTGAAATCCTTCATTTACGTTAACGCTATAAAAATATTAATTTTCATCGAAATACTTTATTTTATCCACTTTATAACGTAATAAGTTTTATATAAATTATATATATGCATTACATGAAAAAGAAAATAAGAAAAAAACACATTATTGAGGCGCATTATTTCTAAGTCTATGTATATATTCTCTCCTCTGCTTTTACGCATCCGCCGTTGGTTAAAAAAAAGAAAACTGTATATATATATAAAGTCCTTGGAACTATAAGTATTTATAGAGAGGTGTAAAAGATATAAAAAAATCCTTCAGATACGATTATCGAGTATCAGAATGACCGGGCGTATCTCGTTGGCTCGTACAGATTCAATTTAACTAATGAAAATTTATGCGTTACGTGTTATTCCTCTCTGGAAATACCGTTTAAGTGTCCCCGGAGGAAGCGGGGCGCGACGCGCAAGCGGGAATATCTCCGATTCTTTGGAACGAAATCGAGGAAGTACTCCCGGCTTGTAGCGCGAGAAAAAAGAGCGATGAGCGAGTGAGAAAAGAGAAAAGGCAAAATGTACACACGCGATGACACTTGCGTAGGTGAGAACGAAAAAAAAATGTTACGCGGAGACGATTTTATCACCTATAGGCTTTATACCGCAGACTCGGATGTCGTATCTCGGCGCGAGAACTCGCCCGAGCGTCTGGCACACTGGCGTAATAACGAGCGCGGATCAACGTTCTCGTAACGCATTTATGTTTCCATTGATTGCGCGAAATTTATACGTACCGCGCGCGATTATTATTTCAAGAAAAATAAATAGAAATGTGTTAAAAAGCTTTGAATATATATTATCACTGGGTATGCTTCTATATAGCCACGAGATAGTCCGCATCCTTCCAAGATAAACGCACGGACACGTTTCACCATTTATCGGCTTGCGAATAATTTCTTATCCGCGAGGCTCTTCGATGCAAAACTCCACTCGCTCTGCTTCAAACTTATTTTTAGAATATTTACTTTTCCGTCGTTAACTCAACTAATTTAAAGAATTGTTTTTTATTCACGATTTTTGCAAGTATGAAGGCATGTTAAAGTTAATTTCTTTCTTTATACTTATATGTATATATTTATATAATAGCGCGTGGAATGTCTCATCGTGAGTGCGAATGCTGATATTTTTTTGATGACGTTCGTGAGATATCGTCCAATTAAAACTCGTCCTCGTGCTGGATCTACATTTATTTTTCGTAGCGATGCAGCGGCCATTAGGTTCCACCCTGCAGGGGAATATCGTTGGTAAATCTATATTGCATCATCTTCCAGGACGGCGTATCGCTTGGAAGCAAAAGTTTTTAACTTATTCCTGGCTCGTACGTCCTTGCCAAGTCGTCCTTGTAAAACCGCGCAATTTTCACCAAAACTTTTCACCGGGGCTTTCATAAAATTCTCGTATATTATCCCCCGTTAAGCGTCTAATTTTTTTCTTCGACGATTATCGTTACGTTTGTGCATAATGAGACTCGTACAGGCCACTGAGAAAATTATTTTGTCGCGTGTTGAACCCTTTTTTTTCATCAGCCTTTTTATTATTTTTCAAATGTATATACGCTCTATTTTAGTGCGTGATTCCTTGCTGTTTTTGGGTCCATTAGAAATATAATCTTCACTTTGCAACGGAGATAAACGACTAAATTACACTCGAGGAAATGCTTTTTCAATGGCCGGGTTATATTGTTTATGATCATAATACGGAATCAGTTAATTTAGACAATTTATTTGAATTTATTCAATTCATTTTATAAATTGTGAGCAGCAGTTAATGGAGCAGTTAATAAAAAAAAATGTGTTTACTCATCATCGACTACATTCTAAAGTATAAAACACAATAATTCAAGTTTTCCAGTAGAGAATTATCGTTTTAGATAAAATGAAAAATATTTCCTGTGTGATCTGAATTTTTTCTATGCCGAAGCACGTATCGGGCACACACCATTTTGTCTGGCGGAGAGAAGGCATGCTCTCGAGAAGCATCGAGGATGCTGGACCGTGGGTTGGGACACAGAATCCGAGAGACAGAGATGAAGAGAAAGCGAAGGTCTTGGGGCCAAAAGGGAAAGAGAGAGAACGCGTATATAATTTATTTTCTGACTGTTGGAGCTCCCACGGGTACGTCGGCTTGCACGCCCAATAACGTGTGTGAATACAGCCTGAACACACACAATTTCAAGCTCATCTTACCAATCCGAATTCTGAACGTTGCCTTGATCTCTTCGAACTCGGAGCAACAGCGTGACTCAATTATTGATACTGGACAACTCCAGTTTTTCCCCTTTCACTATAACAAATCTGTTTAAAAATTAACCATAAATACAAATATATATCTATATATATTTTTCACTCCAAGTTGAAAAAATTCTATCAACATCGCTCTTGGTCTATATAGTTCCTGTCTTTTGGTATAGAATGGCATTATGTTAATAGATGTGGTTTGATATGCTGTGTTTGATCAGTGTAAATAATTAACACCGCAATATAAACACCATTTAGTGCGTAAACATTAATGAAGTAACTCACCAATTCTTGCTAAAACCATTCGGTGCGAATGAAAAAGAGATACGCAGATTAAGCCAACTCAATAAAATAGAATTAATATATTTTGCAATAATGTAAGTTTCGATTTCTTTGTAATAGTTTCATGCACATTATATGCAACTTTGTAAAAAATTCTATATTAACAATTCGTAAATTATTTGTTGTTTCTCTCTCTCTCTCTCTCTCTCTCTCTCTCTCTCAATGCAGAGATTTACTCTGATGTATAGGGTTATTTACTATGTAGACTTGTTCTTTTAAAAAAGTGTAACGTTGATGTTGAGTGTAGCAATTGTTCTGGCAATGTTTCAAAAATTTTTATATTTATATTTTATATTTTTAATAGGTGATGCTTATATTTCGTCGACGGTGCAATAAACATAATCCATTGAAAAATTTTTATTTTTCGGGAAAGTATCGAGTTCTGCCTATTCCTGTTGCTGCTATATGAAAACGTCGATTTTTCTCCCCGTGAAATCAGCAAGCAACACCGCTCTCCATCTTTTACAAAAACACACAGGTGTTATTATTTTACAACATTTCCCTTTACCACTCACATTATTTGGTTAACGCACCGCGAAATTATTTACAGTATAGCAAAGATGTTAAATGAATAAAATAGTGAGCGGAAAAATTGCTTATCGAAACTTATTGAAGAATAATATTAATTTCAATAACTCGTACTAAAGAAAAAAAATGCATATATTTGATATCAATTTTATATATCGATGAAAATGGAAGAGAAAAAAATGTTGTCTGGTACAATCTATCACGAATGGCAGATTGAATGAATTTTTTTTCTGGCTTGATTGAAAAAGCATGTTGCACGCCGAACATTCTTGATCGAGATATATATTTATCTTATATACGTTTACGTCGTACATAAAATATAGGAAGAAGAAGGGAAAAATCGATTCCGTTACATAAAGGATAAATGAACTTTTGCCTACGCTGTGTCAGAAAATGTATGGATATTTTTCTGTCAAAGTACACGCGATCCCGAGGGAATTCTCATTGTTTTTCTGCGGGTCGGCTCTCTCCGAACGTAATATAAAAAACATACGGGACATTGTCTCCGTGTAAAGGAAACTTTGGAGTATTTTTCTCTTGTCTTCTCTCTGGCCCGATCTCTCGAAAGAATGTTAAAAAAAAGTGTAAAAAAAATCGAAACTGTATTATACTCCGGGTTCAGCCGGGCGGTCTTTCTTTTTCGGTCTCCGCGTTGTTTTTCTCCTCTCGAAAGCTCCCTCCGGTGTTATTTCAGTTTCAGACTGAATTATATGCCAAACTGGCTCTCTCACGTTCTATACGTTAGCCGTGTCCACATTTTGTATATATAACACAAATATATGTAAGTGAAGCCTGTATATACAGAGAAGAGCTGACCCGACGGTGAAACGCAAATATGGTCAAGCCGAAATTCCTCTCTCAAATTTTTTCCTTTATTTTTCATGCAACGCTAAAAGTCGTGTGCAACGTGTGTGTTATCGATGCCTCTGAGAAATTCTCGGGCCCCCGAACGATCTTCCTCTCGTCCTATCGATGCTACGCCAATTTCAATTTTTATGTCACCGATTTTGTCCGAAAAATATATCGAGCCTCGATCCGCGGCCGACGGAAAAAATGCCGATTTTTTTTCCTCCGCAAACTTGTGCCCTTATTATTATCTTCTTCCCTCTCCGCCGTTATTCGCCGATCTCTCTCTCTCTCTCTCTCTGATTGAATTTCACGATTTTTCCGCAAATATACCGTTTTTATAATCCACGCGCACATTTGCGCTTGCAATCAAAAAGTCGTAGTTTCTCGCTTGCTCGCGAAATATCGTCGAGGATAAAGTTCGAACGAGGTACGCGCCTAGCCGCGTTATTATAGCTTTTATCTTAGACAAGCTAATGCAATATTTTAAAATGTAGCAGAGAATGTAAAGGCGAGAGGTTGTCTCGGGCGCTAACGAAGCAGAGAATAACGCTCGGGAGGATCCAGAATTCCGAAGTCTCGTTTGGCTCGGGGCCAGCAGATTTTCTCCGCTCGTAAGACGCCGTGCTCCGCGACGCGAACGACGCGCGGAGACTGCGAATTCGCTCGTTCCCAACCTCCAATATATCCCGGGGTTACGCTATTTGCCGAGCGAGCCGCGCGATTCAGATTTCAAGAGCCGAGCGCTCTAGCTGCTCTCCAATTTTCACCACACCCGTGGATGAACATTTTTCGTTGCCCCATTCCGTGTGTGTTCCAGACTTGGCACTGCGTTCCAGACGCGCCGAACGTTTTTCGGTGTACCCGGAAACTCCGCGTATATTTCCGAGCGACCGTTTCCCATCCTCTTCTAAAGCCTGCCCGTCCGTTCCTTTATTCATCCTCCTCTTTTTTTCCCCATTCTCGCGCATTTCCTCGCTCTCCGTCGAAATAGTTCCCGTATTCTCGGCACGCAGCTATAATTAAGTCCCACCAAGTGAAATACACTAAGAGAGTCTGCATAGGGGTATATAGAGACACATGAGAAAAGCGAGTCGAATAAAAATAATAAAAGCGAGAGGCACGAAAATAATGGAAAAATGAAGAAGAGCGATATTGCGAAATAAGCCTCGCTCGCTCGAGTCACTCGTGCGAAGCTTCATCACGGAATATATAACTTCGTCCATCCTCTGACTTTCGTCTTTCTCGGGGATGTTAAATACACGGTTTAATTTTCAGAAGAATTTTCAACTTCAAAGACACGCAAGAAAAAACAAACTTGCCGCGTGTTCCTCAGCACGAGTCGATCCTTCGCGTCTGAACGTCAACCGACTAATACCGCGGGGCTCACGAAAAAGTGCTCAACTCTTTTTTTTTTTCGTCGAGTTCGAGTGAGAAACGTTGCGACAAAAAAAAAATACCGAGATTAAGGGAGGTGCGCTTGTCAAGGTCAAAATTCGGGAATCCTTCCGTGCGGTCCCCAATAACCCTTCCTTTTTTTACTCTAGCAGGTTTATAGTTTTATTGCGCCGGAAGGATAACACGAGTCCTTCGAGAACTGCCACCTTATATTTTCTGGCTTAGAATAAAAAAGGGGTTTTTCCAGACATTTTTACGATACACCGTCCATCAGGCATTTATTTCTCTGTCTCTCGCTTCCGCGTATACCGTGCACCCAACCCAAACACACATTATTCTCACGCATACCTCGATTTTTTTCGTAAACACGAGCAGTTAAAAATTTACGCGCTCGAAGCACCGATCTAATTTTTATCTGTATGCAAGTAATTACGACGTTTAAAGAGCGGTTAAAATGTTTTTATCTGAACAATTAGCATCTCCGTGTAATGAGAGGGCACATGAAAATGTTGCTCAATGTCGGAGGGATCATTCGACCATTTAGGAAATTCTTTGCCATTTACACCTAATAGGTGGCTATTACGGGAGAGTAAAAAAGAGCGGCGGAGAGTACTCGAATGTCCACACATCGTACGACCAGGCGGGCTTACGGACTGTGTGGGAAAAAATGAAATAAAAAATGGCGTGTATGTGCGCGAGCGAGGAAGAAAGGGAGCGAGAGAGAGAGAGAGAGAGAGAGAGCGAATGAGAAAAGAGCAGGGAGGGGGGCAAGTATCCACACGCGAAGACGCGAACGATCCCACAAACTATAAAGACCCGGTTTACTGCTCGTAAAGTCAATGAAGGCGGTCACGTTTGCCCTTCGAGCGTCGCGGCTCGCGCACCGCGCGCTGACTCGAGCGGCTGCCGCTTCTTCCTCATCCCCATCGACTCCTCCGCCATCTACCTAAACCATGAAATTGTTATATCGCCGATGATCCATCTATCTCATCGTGGATTATTGTCATAGCATTTTTTCATCCCCCTACTTATTAGCGAGATCATGAAAAAAGCGCAACAGCGAATATTCCGCGTTTGCTTCTATTTTTCGAGATAATCTATATGTTGATTTTTATAGGGCGTTAACCAAAATGGCATTCACCGAGATCTAGACTATATTAGAAAAAGTGGCTAGAAAAACAAACAAATATATCATGACCAAACGCAAAGAACTGAAATGACCAAGATATTTTTTGAAAGGTCAAAGAGGGCTAAAACGAGCAAAAGACAGAGTATGTGTAGAGAATGAAAGAAATAGGTCAAAACAGAACAGTGTCTGGATACAGTGTACAAACACTATTGTATATTATATATTTATCAGGTTAGTCAAAATGATATAGGAAATCGAGCGAAAGAGGTTGAGAAATATCCGAAAAACTTTTTTTCCATATGGTAAAAAGCAGTTTGTGGCTTTTTCACACTTCTTTCATGATCATTTTCAAGTATATTTTTGTAATTAAAGCACAAAAAATTTTCATTGAAAGTTCTTAGCTTTTTTGAGAAAAAAAAACTTGCCTTATATATATGGAGCTTCCCAATCTATTTTTTTAGACACTATAAAATTCCGAAATTCCGAAAACAAAATCAACTCTCACTCGTATATAATCCTCAAGGTGGTGACCGTGCTGTGATAAGAGATGTTAGATAAAAAACTTAAAAAGATATATGTTTAAAAAGAAATAGTCAATATAAAAGTATACGCAGTGAGAAAAAAATTTTCATAGGTCGTCGACCATTTAAATGCGTAATTTAATTTATAAATATGCAACTTTAATACAACGTCTGATTGCGGAATGCTTAACGTGCTTCTTTAATCAAACGAGCCCCAACGCGACCGCTTTTTTTGACATGTTTGAATTGATATTTAGCTATTCCGATTAATTGATTAGAGGTTTCATCTCTTTTTTAATATAGAATACATCCGCATCGACATTTTTTAAAAAGTATTTTTAAACGATATTATAAATGAAAAACACTAAACTACTCACTCTTCGTATGATTGAAAATAACTGGAACTGACACTCGATTGAACTTGTCGAATCACTACGAAATGTTTTTCGGTAATGCACTACCTAGCGAAAAATCCAGTCGAAAATTCAAGTAATTAACACCTTAATCGGTTTTTCCCTCGACCTCGACCGATCACCATGGAAACAATAATGACCGAGGGATTAACGACAATTTGAACATTTTTTTTCCTCGTTACGTTTGACGAATTTTCTCTCTCTCTTCTTTTTTAATGTTTACGATTTCAGAACTATTTAGGTATATTCGTCCAGGTATATGTATTTGATATGAATAATAGAAAATTGTGTTGCAAGTTTTTTTCACACAAGCTGAATAAATTTAGCGTGTTCAAGGACCTCCAATCTAATTTTTCGAGAATCGAAAATAGGAAAATCTTAAAATTTCAAGTGCATGGCAATATCTTTTCGTGTCCTCGACGAAATCGATTTTATAATGGATAATTCTTGAAAATTTTTGCTAGACGAAAAGAATGATCCAGACATCAAGGACATTATTTCCAAAGCAGTGCGTGTTGAATTTTTTTTGTAATGAGTAGAGATTAGTCAAATGTTAATGCGGTCTATCCCGATGAATCGATTAGAGGCATCGTGTCTTTTTTAATATAGGACGAGCGGCAACGCGGCCGCTGCGCGGCCGCTTTTTCCGTTTCAACATGTTTGAATCGATGTTTTACAATTATTCTAAGCGTATACTTCATACATTTTCGTTTAATGCGCTCTATAAATTGACTATGAGTTTCATGTATTTTTTAAAACAGAATATTTGATGGCAAAATTTCTTGCAGATAACAAAAATATTACTTATACGGGGCGCAATCCAAGAATTCAT
>JAPYYW010000067.1:0-136861 GCA_030522545.1 Cremastinae sp. A BG-2022a | reverse complement strand
TCTTGAAACAATTTGCAACAACTTTTCTTAATAAACTTAAGCTCAAAAATTACTTGGTAAGGAGATAAATTGAAATAAAAATGTTTGATTTGACTGTACTGATAGAACTACCTTAAGAGAGTTCAATCTCGTCATCATTTGATCTATTGAGAGCGCACACTGCACATTATTAATTTAAAGAAAGAAACATTGTCCTTCGTTTTAATTGTCAAAATCGTTTCATTTAATTTTTATAAAATGATTTTTTTTCCTTCAGATCATCACCACTGTCATCCTCCCCCGCAAGGCACAGTCCCCCATCGTCGAGCAGTAGTGGCCAAGTGAAGAAAGAACAGGAGCATACGGGAACGTCCGGACCAACTCCTGCGAAGAGGCTACTCTCCGACGACGAAAGTCCCAACGAGAAGAGCGTCCCAGCCTTGGCAGGGACTCACATAAAAATTTCAAATCGCGGTGAGAATCGTACAAACTGTTTAAACTGCCCTTCCTTTAAACAAAATCAACTCTATAAGAACTCTAAAATCATATTTACTAAATTATTGTCCATTGTTATTAATTTTTTTCAGGCGACGGACGAAACGGCGATAATTCTCTGGTCGTCAGTATGGAACTGAATGGAGTCATGTACCAGGGTGTTTTGTTCGCGCAGACAGACAGCAGGAGTACGACGACCGCAACTAATAATAACACAAAAGCGACGAGAAGTATCGTCTCGTGAACACCAAAAATCATAAGACAGAAATCCGAGAGCCCCTGGCGCGTCTCTTGTATCGCGAGTGAAAGAAAAAAAGACGAAATAATATATCAACGCAGCAGCACACGTCATTTCTTTTTCATCTCACAAGAAGATAACTTCATTTTTTTCCGATGTACCTTCACGCAATGATAGGGATATTCATTTCCAGTTAAAGGCTTACCGCGTATCTTGAGAAGAGAAGGGCGTTATTCGAAAAAAAAACTTTGAACAAATCGACTCGACAATGTGTATATGTACAGGCTGAAGAGTTCGCAGTCATTTTTCGTCGTTTTGTTTTCGGGCATTTTCACCTGTATCCTTTTGAAATTTTTGACTAAAAGAATCCCATTCTTGATGAGAATTAAAATCAATATTTACCTATTTCTATGAAATAAATTAGCGATGAATCAATTTTTTCTATTAAAAAAAGCAGGATAATGATTTTGTAAAAGATAAAATCTCTGTTTTTCTCTCGTTGACAGATTCTCGCGTTGAACGGCGAATGCCGAATCGTGTCCAGACGTTTTCCACGCGTTTTTGTGTGCTTGTGTGCAATGAAGAAGGTTGGTAATGATAAAGCAACAGGAATTTAAAAATCGTTAGCTATACTTAAGTCCTGTTTTCTCTTTGTAACTTGCGATGTTTTCATTTCGAGGGACTGTCGCGAGATTTAAGTTCCTTATGTGTATATTTCGTTGTTTCGCGTAAGAAAACGAAAAGCTAGAAATGAATGAAACCGCCTACGGTCTGACCCATAACTGTGTCCAAAACTATCTTAATTTGTTGCCCTTTTCGTGTTCGTAAAGAATTGTAACAAAAAATATACTCAAAATTGCCATTCGTCAAACCATTTTTTTAATTTTTTTTATTCATTTATATTCAAGCAATTTTTCTGCAATTCTCTTAAGGTAGTTCTCTCGGTACGTCAAATCAAAAGTTTTTATTTCAATTTATCTCCTGACCATGTAATTTTTGAGCTTAAGTTTATTAAGAAAAGTTGTTGCAAATTGTTTCAAGAACAACATATTTAAAATTCAAGATCATCGAAGATCACCTGTAATTTATATATATATGAAAATTACGAAAAAAAAAATCTTACCAATTTCTTCAAAAACTAAAAGAAGCTTCTTTGAAGTGTAATATGCTAAATTTTAAGAAGGTTTACCATCTAGATTTCAAGATATTTAAAATTAAAAATGCCAATATTTAACGCGGGCTCTTATGGAAGAGCACTGAAAATTGGGATTTTTAACAATAAGTATCTCGATTTCTACGTGGTGAATCCTCTTAAAATTTAATACGCATACGTATGCCATATTAAAGAAAGTTTGTGCAAATTTTTAATGAATTCTTAAGAAAACGATAGAACTACCTTAACGTGCTGAAATTCAATATTTATTTACGTTTGACAGAGGTATAAATTTACTTCATAATCTCAATCTAGAATTTTATAAAATCGTATATTATTTTTAAAAAACTATCGAGTTTTTATAGAAGCACTTCGTTTCTGTTTATCTTCTTTTTAATCGACGTTTATTTCCGACGTAATGAACGGGCATACGAATCATGTTTTTTTTAACGGGCTTCCGTGACTCAATCAAGAAACTATTCAGCCACGCACAATAAAGTGTATGACTTGACCGGGAGCTTTTCAGCCAGATAGTATTATATTTAAAGAAAAAGAAGAACTAACTAGAGAGATGAAACGGACGGAAGATTCTCTTCTGATGGGAATGTGTGATCGATTCGTTAATCGCTTTTACAGCTGAATCAAAAGAAAGAGAAAATAAATTAGAGCAGTAATAGGTATTAAAAGAGACAAGGAAAAATGAAAAAAAGTCTTAATTTATTTATTGTCATAACTAAGATTTCCGAACTTAGTTGAAAGTCGCAGCGACGATAAGATCACGACGTATCGCACTTTTTTCCTAGGTTAAGACGAGTTAAAGATAGAGAAATAAAATAGGAGAATGAATCGTCGACGAAACATGTACGTGTTGATATTTTATAATCGCTCATTTTCACTGAATTGTGTACGTAAGTTTCAAAACAGGAGTGGTATAACTGCATAACGGAAAGCAGATTTTTGGCGTGATAATCAAAACGAAAAGGAAAGCAAAAAAATTATTCCTCTGCGTTTCTCAAAGTTATTGTAAATACAGAATATTTTGTTTTTTTTTCTTTATTCTCGTAAGTATAAATAAATGTGTAACGGGTTTAAACGTGGATCTCCGTCGATCACATACGATGTCAACGTTAGTCGTCGTTGTTTATTTTGTCGATCATTTTTCCTTTTTCTTTTTTTTTACGTTTATTTTTCATAATCTTTCGTTCGTGAAGGAAGAACCTCGTGCGAGGTGCAAAACTAGAGTATAAAAATGATATATGTTATATACATGTACACACACATATATGTATAGGTGCGTAAACACTGAATATTTAACATGCGAAGATCTTTCGGAAAAAAATCAAGTGAAGAAAACAAGAACGAATAATAAACGATAATTATAAAAATACTAATAATAATAATAATAATAATGTTAGTATAACAGAGATGAATGCAATACTTGCTGGAATAGATGAAAATCCATTTAGTCATAATATGAATCTAGGATAAATGTTTTAGTGACCGTAAGATATTAGTAATTAGTGAATAGAAAACGCGAGTGAGAGAGTTAGTAAGGCGAGTATGACTATCCATTAAATGATTTTGCGAAAGAAAGAAATAGAATGCGATGAAAAAAAGCAAAGGAAAAACTTAATAAAATACGTAATCTTGTGGATGAGACCATAATAAGCGTATTTTAGTCCCTTAATATACGTTCTTTTTTAACAATTTATTCGTTTATTTCTTGCTAATTTGAAAATGGATCATGTGAGAAAAAAAATATTTTATTGTTCATAGGATTTTGAAGGATAGCCAAAAAGACTGTTAAATAGGAAGAATATTATTCTAGATAACAACTTCTCACTACAAATATTATTATCGATATTATTATGATCGTCACTATTATTATTATAGTTTTTATTATATCATTACTATTATTATTTTTTTAAAAACATCATTTGAATCATTGTGGCTATTGATAACTTCGTTTTGTTATTGCGTAAGCGCTAAAAATGTTGAAAATGAAAAGTGAAGTTAGGAAAAATGTTTCGTGTTTTTTTTTTCGCTCTTCTTTTTCTTTTTTGCAACTGAATTTCACTCTTAGCAAGCTAGTTCAAAATTTAGACATCGATTGATTCACTATCGAGTACAAGACGCTTCTAGTATGGTTCACGAATGTTTTGCGTTTGAGAATGGGTGGCGAAAAAAAAACAGAAATGTCAAATATAAAAGTATCGGCAATGAGGAGAGTCACTGGTCTTGCGAAAAATTAGTGAACGCTTGTTTCATAATTTGGCATCGATTGACACACAAACTCTCAAACATTCTCACTCTCAGATTTTTCTCTAGAACCAGGAACTCTTTTTCAAACTGATGTGAATTTTTGCAAATGCTGTATGTAAAAATAAAATAGAAAAAAAATATATCGATGATGAATTATGTTATCTTTTGCCGAGAAAGGGGAATATAGTCGATAGCAATATTGAAAACTTGTTGAAGAAGCCACCTGATTGTGATTAGAATGATAACGAATGATGAATAAAACGTTGGGCGTTTCTCGTTCAATGTGT
Organism: Cremastinae sp. A BG-2022a; assembly: GCA_030522545.1. Taxonomy (NCBI): domain Eukaryota; kingdom Metazoa; phylum Arthropoda; class Insecta; order Hymenoptera; family Ichneumonidae; species Cremastinae sp. A BG-2022a. Next base: position 132,447 of record JAPYYW010000067.1, on the reverse strand, counting down.
CTCATTGTCCGGCTGATTCGCAAATTTTAGACTTGAGCCAGTAAAGAGAAAAAAAAAGAAACGCCCAATTAGTGCGCTCTGCCTGTAGATGAACATTTTTCTATGTATGCAAATCTTAATATTGCACTCTCGCACTCACCAGGCGCATATTATCATTATTATAAATGTTGTGTAAATATTATACAATACGGTATAATTGGAGGCAAGGGAAGCAAGTTGAAAAAGAAAAGCGAGCGATAAACGATTCTGACAGCATTCAACTATTGTAGTTTTCATAAGTAGCAGCTTAATTATCATCTGTAAATCTCTATGTAAACGTAACCACTCCGGAAACCCTCGCCCTGTATCCCATGTCCTATATCCCACTACTATGAATAATGAATAAATCGACATTACTTTTAATCATTATAGATTGCCAATTTTCCAAGGACCTGAAATCGTGCGGAGATCAATTGAAATCATTTCGAAAGCCATGAAATATATCGTTAAAAAATGGAAGTTCGTTTATTACTAATTTTGTATACGAAAATGTTTTCCTCATAAACAGTCAAAATATTTACAGCTTAAAATCTTAAAGTATGCATTCAGATTCACAGTCAGTTTAGATCAGCAGGGAAAGGCATTTATAGTCGAGGCCAATAGAGCCTTTTCGGAGTCTGTCGCGAATGCGTACTGTACGGACATCAGTGAAAGTTCCTTCAGCTGGCTCTGTGTCAGGCCAAAATACATTCCTACCAGCTCATATTCTTTTGATAAAGTCGTGTTGAAAACTCCTTTGTCGTCCGTCTAACAGAACAATATTTACTTTTGCTATCTCTTGTTACAAAAATAAAGTTTTGAATGAATATTCTATCTGTTAATTTGTAAGTACTCACGGATATACAAATGGGATGTCTCGCGTGATATAAATATGCAAAATGATGCTGCTCGTACGTCGGAACTGTCTTACATTTAATATTCGAAGTTAGACAAAGCTCTGTAAAAAAGAAAAAAAAATTGGTAAAATTTTCGTTTTTCCATTCTCGCCTTACAATAACGATATTCTTACTTACCAACGGGTATTCGTGATTGAAGCAGCATCTCGTATAAACATTCAGAACCTCTGCAATTGGGATGGACATTCGTGCAGTGTCCAAGCCTGTCAGGTTTAAAATTCAAAATGTCAAACACTTCCATTTCATTGGGAACCTGTACAATTGAACATTAATTAATTTTCAACAAATTGATAGTAGACTTTAGAAATGATGCTTTAACTGAAAAAAAATAATGGTTTTGCATTTTTACCTCTCCACAGTGAGCAGTGATTTTCAGTCCAACTGCTCTGCATTCCTCTAATAAATGTATATAGGCATCACCTTTTGTAGGATCGCCACTGAGATCAATGCCAACGACACAATTGGGATACTGTTTGTGAAAGTTGATAGCCAGTTCAATGTTTTCCCTGGCAAACTCATAAGGTTCTTTACGGTTTACGGATATCAGCAATTTTACAATCATGCCAGGGCACCTGTGCGACGCTGCTCTGTAATAAACATTACAAATTTTTAAATACAGTAAAATAAAGTAACAAAAATAAAATAGAATGTAAACTTACTGAATTCCGGACATAATGGCATTGATGTACTGTAACTTTGTCATTCTTCCTTCCACAGCTCTGGGAGTACTTCTCAGTTCCAAATAAATAACATTGTCGTCGTAAAAATCTTGTATTGTATCCTTTGTAGCGATCGTGACAGTTTGCGGTGTATCTGTCAGTGCATAAGCAACATCAAAAACCTTGAAGCATCTATAAAAAACAAGTGACCATTGTCGATTTTTTGTTTTTTATTTTAAATGACGATTATTTCGATTATTCAAGACAGCATACTCTTGCAAGCTCGAGTATTTCATCACGTGCTCAAAATCAACAGAGTTCCACTCGGCCGGATTTTTTCTCTGTGACAATTTTTGCATTGTTGCTAGACTAAGCGAGCCGTTCAGATGCGCGTGTAGCTCCTGAAAAAGCAAAATTTTTCGTTAGAGTAACTTCGAGGCCTCATCTGAAACGACGAGTAAATAATAAAAATTTTCAACTTTTGAGACTCACAATTTTTGGTAATGCTTTGCAAAATTCTTGTAAATCCATTTTTTAAAATTAATTTTATTATATTAAATTGATCACAACAGAGACTGAATAAGACCGAAGCCAAACACTCCAAACAGAAAACCGACAAAGTTTACACAAGCTACCGCTAGGTACGTGAAACGGACTTTACTTGTAGCGTCATCCATTGATCAATTTATATACAATCAATGATAATAAAAAAAAGAACACTATTTTATCAACAATAAAATATTATAATCGCCATCTATTGTCTAAGAATTCTACTACTAGATTAAAAAGATAAGGAATCTGTTTTATCGACGATAAAAAACCGCCGTCAGCAAAAATCGAGACGCATCCGTTTTTGCGATTGTACTCAAGCGCTACGATTACGGTGATCATATTGTCGAAATGGCGCTTTCTTGTGCGAGTAAGTTGTCTTTCAATGTTAATTTTAATTATAAATATTCACAAAAAATAATAATCTGTGTATGTTCTCTACGTAAAATCTTTCATTCACATTAGTTGCGTTGCTTTCATTCTAAGTTCAACAGTGCCGGTCGGCGTATTCTCAAACATAACCTCAAATCAAAGCATTTTCAATATCACGCTAATTAAACGTTCTTTTTTCAGTTTCCAATGAAGTGCCAGAACATCCAGTTGTTTCACCGGTATCTGGTTCTATTTTCGAAAAACGTCTCATAGAAAAGTATGTCACGGAAAATGGTGTTGACCCTATAACTGGAACGGAGCTCAATATCAAAGATCTCATAGAAATCAAGAGTAAGCCTATTCTGATAAAAGTTCACGTAAATTTTCATTTGAAATTTTTCATTCATTATTTGTATACTTAAATGTCCAGCTACTCCACTTGTCAAACCAAAGCCGCCGAGCGCCACGTCTATTCCAGCCATACTAAAGACATTGCAGGATGAATGGGACGCCGTGATGTTACATTCATTCACGCTCAGACAACAATTACAAACTGCTAGACAGGAGCTGTCCCACGCTTTGTACCAACATGATGCTGCTTGCCGTGTGATAGCAAGATTAACTAAGGAAGTAACAGCAGCCCGTGAAGCCTTGGCCACGCTGAAACCTCAAGCTGGAATTGCACAGATTCCAACCATTCCTCAACCGGTAGATTTTTTATTTTTAATAAAATTAAAAAAAAAAGAAAAGAATTCTTAAAAAAATTTTTTATAGGCTGTGGCAGTTGAAGCTGGAGGAGCAGCAGCCCAGCCAACCGAACAGGTTGGCATGACTGAAGATGTCATACAGAAATTACAGAAAAGAGCGACAGTTCTCACTCAGGAGAGAAAGCGACGAGGACGATCGATTCCTGAAGACCTCGTGCCACAGGAGAGTATACGAGCATTCCAGACTCTCGCTTCTCATCCAGTAAGATAACAAATAAAACCGAAATTTGATAAAATGTTGAATCTGTCCATGGAGAATTCACGAGTTTTTTCTCAGGGTCTTCATTCTGCGAGTGTTCCTGGAATCCTCGCCATCGACATTCACAGTGCTGACACAAGTAAAATATTGACTGGAGGAGCTGATAAGAATGCGACAGTCTTCAATAAAGACACAGAGCAAGTGGTTGCTATATTGAAGGGTCATACTAAGAAGGTAACACGAGTAATTTACCATCCTGACGAAGATGTCGTGATGACAGCGTCGCCTGACACGACGATTCGCGTATGGAACGTTGAAACGAGTCAAACGACTCTTCTCTTGAGAGCCCACGATGCACCAGTTACCGGACTCTCGCTCCATCCGACTGGAGATTATTTGCTTAGCTCTTCGACCGACAAACACTGGGCGTTCTCCGATATTCGTACCGGCAGATTGCTCACAAAGGTACATTTTTTAAACTCCATATCAACCAATTCGTATAACGACATAAGAAACAATCTTCTAATCACCATGGAATAAAAATATTTTTTCCCAGGTATCCGGACCCGGAAGTCAGCCTCTGACCACAGCCCAGTTCCATCCTGACGGTCTGATTTTCGGAACTGGCACGGAAGACTCTCAAGTAAAAATCTGGGATTTGAAGGAACAGTCGAACGTTGCCAACTTCCCAGGACATGCCGGTCCAATAGCTGCGATAAGCTTTTCCGAGAATGGTTACTACTTGGCCACAGCTGCTGTCGACTCGTGCATCAAATTGTGGGATTTGCGTAAACTGAAGAACTTCAAAACCTTGCAATTGGACGATGGATACGAAGTCAAGGATCTTTGCTTCGATCAGAGCGGAACGTATCTCGCGGTAGCTGGAAGCGATGTCAGGTGAGTCGTCACTAATTTTTCGAAATATTTTTCCAAATTAGTTGTAACACAATACGCGTAATATGGTTGAACGAATTAATCCATTTTCAGAGTTTACTTGTGCAAACAATGGCAAGAATTGAAGGTCCTGAACGATCACACCGCAACCGCAACCGGTGTACGTTTCGGAAAACACGCGCAGTATATAGCGTCCACCAGTATGGATAGGACTCTGAAATTGTACAGTCTTCCCTAAGGTGGAATTAATTGACAACTGAATCGATACCATCGACTCAGAGATAATTTTTCACATAATCTTTTTGCGTATTATCATGATGTATCTTGTTTCGCACGACTATTTGACAACTTGACAGAATTTTTGAATTGTGAGAAGCTAGTAAATTCGTTGGCATAATCGAGAAAAGAAGAGATTTACAAAACAATAAAATTCCAGAAGAGAAAATTACATTAAAAACTGTACCATTAGCCATGTTATAGAATAAAAGAAATAAACGTGGCAAAGATTTTACACAGAATCAAAAAAATTAAAATTTATTGATGAATCGAATCAAAAAAATCTTATACCTCGAATACATACGAATTACTTCTTATATTCTCTTGATTTACACTTAATGTACAAATACAAATGGTATTATTTTAAATTACTTGAGAAGAGACCATTTAAGTTGTTCTTTTGCCGATTGTAGAACCTGAAAGAGAACATAGCTCTAATTAATCATCTACTAAAATATTTGTCTTTATGCATCATTTAAAATATTGTTTTCTTACTTGAGCAACAGTTTGCTCGCCCAGTGGAATGTCATCAGTCCTCAGAGCTACTCTCTGTACCACGCTCACTGCATCTGCATCCAGAATAATTCTGCAATTCAGAAAAAGAGTTACATGTAAAATATTTACATAACAATTCATAAAATTTTTGCATTAAAAATCTGACTTACCCTCCATCACATATTTCATCCATAGCAAGCATCACTATGTCAAGACTATCAAGGACAGCACGCTTTTCAACGTTCCTCCTTAATATTTGGCTCACAGAATCGTACAAGCAATTCAGGACTGTCATGAGTATCAGCTAAAAAATTTTTATAATGATAGTGCAGTGGAAAAATCTTCATTTCGTCTATCTTAAATCTGATAGTATTGTGTTACCTCGTTTTCATGTGAACTGCCCATGACATAAAAGTACAGATCAACATTACTACGATAAACGCAAGTTAGTCCATCCAGCATGATTATTTCGGTGTTGGAACGATGTGTCTTGTTAAAAAGATTCTTCTCGAAGGTCTTTTGTTCCTTCGATGTCGGGAATATATTTTTGTCATAATATTTAGCGAGAATACGATTGCCATCGTTGTCAAGGATGGCCATACCCTTGACAGTATACAATGTAGGTTCCTAAAGAAAAATTGATTAGAGATCTGGTTAAAATTTTTCATATTTTTTTTCTGAATAATGCCCATTTTTGAAATCGAAAAACATTTATTTCTCATACGAATAGTGTACTGTCGTCATTGTCAAGATTGTACATCTTTGCGAGGTTATGTTCGCGACTCGCGGAACCTACGGAGCGATTCATGACTACGTGGTCAGGAGAGTCTCAGCACTTTGCGATAAATCCGAGTTACGAAAATAGAACTTGGCCGTGCTCGTCGGACGAGCGCGACCTTTGCCACTATTTTGTTTACATTTTTACCAGATACTCGTACGAAATTATAAAAAGAAAAGAAACTCACCAATAACTGTCCGTCCATTGTGAATCGAAATGTTTTTATGGATCGAGGAAACTCGCACTCTCTGCACTTGCGACGTGTCAAACTCAACAGCTGACTCGTATAAAGTGAAAAAGTGTGCGCAAGGAAAATTGTTTTTTCAATTCATTCAAATTCGTCCCGCATTTCATTTGAAAAAATTATACTATCTGAAATAATATCGAATATTTCAATAATTTATTATAATGCACTTTATATTTTTTCTGTAATTTTAAAAAGATTTCAGTCATTCGCTTGAAAACTTTGACAATAATAGATTTACTGTACTATCTAGCAGAATTTTTAATAAGTACTCGGCAATTTTATTTTATTTTTGAAAAAAAAAAAATTTTGACAGATGAAAAAATTCTGAAAAAGAGAGCTACCAGTGTCATTATAGTTACCATCGATAGATATTGCAAAATTCCTGGAACGTACGGAGAGCGCTATCAAACAATGCAAATTATTGCAACGATCTGTCAAATGCATTCCACCTACTTGCACCTATATAGATCACCGGCGCACGAAAAATGCGCGGCATTATTTGCACGGGTTCAATGTTCGTCTGCTCGATAGTGCTAATAGAACCTTCAGAACGGGAGCGTTCTGTAGAATCTCATAAACCTCCGCATCGCGTATTGTTATTTTCCATCTCACGAAACGAATCAAGAAAGTGCTCTTTTTAATTCCAGAAAATTATAATCGTATTTTTAAAACGGTGAGTCTCGCACATTTGCCAAAATTATTTACTCGCCTTCCAGTCACGTTTGCGTTCATCATCTCATCGGTATAGGGATTACGAACCTTATTGACAAATGTTATGTTTTTATAATTTTTCTATTTTATCGTTATTCCCCCATTGACATCAATCGAAATTTCGATTGACCGCATCTACTGACTGCAGATATACGTAATTGTTACATGAATACAAATGCTCTACGTGTTTGTGAATGAGAGCGATACTGATGGATATGTTTTATCAGTCGCGAGTACGTGCTATCATTTTGTAAATCACACATACATATATATGTACGCGGAGATAAACACATAAACTGTGTAGTATTGAAAATGTCGTACAATCCGAAGCATTTTATTGCCGGATAAATGCTACAAATCTCGAAGCATGTTATGTATGAGAATGTGTTTACAAAAAGCCATATATATTTCACGCAAATACGTGAATACACGAGTGACATAACTCCAACTATTCTTATCCATTCTGAAATCAAGATTTTTTTTGACAACTTACAAATCCACTAGTTATGAAATATTTTTAAAATTACGAATGCATTTATTGTTTTTTTTTCTCATATAATTAATTTTTGTCAATTTTTGCTCGGTTCCCAGCGATTACATAACATTTTCAGTGATGTATTTATTTCAGAGAAAAATTTAATTACATTAAGTTTTTGTAGTACCCTGTATTTTTTGTTTGAAATTTTTTCATTGTTTTTTTTACTAGTGAAATTCTGTATGTTGATGTCCATTTTAACAAATTCTGAAAAACCATGGAGGAAAAATACTCAAATATGTACACTTTTAAGCCAAGACAATGGAAGTTGTTGAAAGAATTTAAAAAACCGAGGGTGCTTCTAAAAAAAGAAACAAAATGCTGCTGACAATTTTCTACATGATGGCGACATGGATTCAGGCATGGCGACTGGCTTCACTGAAAGCTCGCCTTGTGGCCTCTCTGGCTGGACCAGAGGCAAGTCGACCGACTGTCATGTTCTTAACAAAATCCTTCAGTGATCAAAAAAAAGGTAAACGAAATTATCAGTCACATTTACAGTATATACAATATACAAAAGTATCAATTATTTTCAGAGCTCAGTGAAAACAAAGCTCCATCTGTGACTAGAAGCAATAGTGGAAATATTCTCAGCTCCCCTTTTTGCAAAAATCAAAATATTGCAAGACTAGGAGATCTCATTTGGTGCCATGGAGATAAAAAGCTCTGTATCATTTATCCACAGGTAAAAAATAGAAAAAATAAATCTGACCAATTTGGTATAAAATTTAACAGGCAGAAATAAAAATATGTAACTTTTTCAGCAAAAAATTGATGTAAACGAGTGGCTCACATTTCCTCAAGCAAAAACTCAATTTCCTCTCTACATACAGAATCTTGGTCAAACAGCTCTGAATGAGAGCTTAAAAATGCACGTTTTGATTGAAGCCGATGTGGAAAATTATCATCCCACTGCTTATGCAAAAGCCACAAGAGTAAATTTTTTAAGTTCAATTTATACATTTTTATTGCATTCATTCATTTTTATCGTTTTTAAACATATTTTATCAACATTTTAGCTCGAAGATTACGGTAAGGCCGTAACCTGGACGATAGACGAAAATTTCGCGATGATCCTTGAAACGGATTTGGATCACATGACGAAATTATCCATTGCTCTGATGCATGGAAAATGTTTCATAAACAATGGATTTCTACTTACCCGTGTAGAATGTACGTAAACTGGATGGTCACTTAAAGAATGCAATTTTTTTTCGAATTTGTTGAGTATCTCAGTTAACATTTTTTAATATTTATTTCAGCAATCGGAGTAACAGGAAAGCCATGTGTATACAATTCTGAAGAAATGGTTAATCTTCACCAAGACAAAAGTGAATTTATTATTATATTTTACGAGTACGTGCTCAATGCCAAATTGTATTCTCTTGTTTTTGTAATTATTTTTTTTTTCAGAGCTCATTGGGAAAGCTCAGTGGGATGCGCACGTGAAAATGTTGAGGATTTTTAGTAGCACAGCCAGACACGTGAACCAGCAAGGTGTTCCTTTAGAAATCGAGGAAATTCCAGGTGTCTTCGTGACCCCTGGCAATCAACCTATAAATTTGCATATGCCTACGATATTAGAAATTCAAATTCCACTAGAGACGATAGGTAAATTTTTATTAAAAAAAAAAGAAATATAGAAAAAAAATAAACAGGTGAGTCTTTACTATCGCAGACGACGTACTTAAGACGGTTGATAACGCGACTGTACCGTCGACCCCACCACCAACGCCGGCCGCTCCGATCTCTAACGACGGCGTAAAAATCGCCGATCCATTGTTCGGATTGGTCGAACGGAACTTGGGACAGTCCCTGTTCGCGTCAGTTCCCGCTTCGAACAGTCCGATCACTTCGCAAGCCGACAGTCTCGCGACAAGTTCCAAAGCCATGACTCCCGAAGACAAGAAAATTTTTCAAGACTCTGTCGATTCATTGAACGTGGTGGGAACATCTCCTGCTGCCAGTTCCACAAAAAGTTCGCATCGACCGTTCTCTACGAATACTTCTCAGTAAGCAAAAAATCCCGAATTAATAAAAAATATCCTAAGAAGGAAAAAATACATTTTTATCCATGATCTGTTGATTTTTTCAGTTATTCGCCGGCTAAAAAACCGCTTGCAGTTTTCACAAACTCTGTCAAGCCTCCCAATATTCTTATATACGGCGACAGCACTATAGCCACGGACAACATAAAAAATGTTCTCGATCTCATCCTCAACAATGACAAGTGAGAATATGAAATTTTCGTAACGTAGTAACGTACGAGGAAATTTATGGATGATCTAAATAGAGGAAAGGTCGAGCGTTGCATCAATTCATGGAAATAATAATAATTGCACATATCGATCTCTCATTGGAAATAATACACAATATTTTCGAATTATCTAGCTCGTAATCCGAGAAATAGAACGAAAGAGCAATCCGATATAGATGACTCATAAATATCATAAATTCATAAGTTTTTTGCAATAGAACAAATTTTCACTCGTAATTAAAATTTATTTTGCAGATATACTATTTACACCCTGTCTTCGGATGAAGCGCGAAAAGATGTTTGGATGGATCAAGCGGCACTCGTCGTTGTTTGCGGCAACGTTGGCACCGAAGTATCGTCCCAATTAGTTGAATACATGGTCAAGGGTGGCCAACTCTTGGCTCTGTGCTCAGATACTCTTCACACATTATTGCCTTCTTTCAAAACTGCCGAGGTCAGAGAGCACGAGCTCGTGCGTTTTTCGTATGGAAAGTGGAAGCATGTGCAAATGATGCATCATATTTTCTGCTATCAAGCCTCTCCGGTTAAAACTTTATTTTCTCAGGATCACGATGACTCAAGGTGCGTTGTGCAAATAAAACTTTTGTTTACTTAAGGTGATGTTACCACCACACGACACATGAATAACAGAGATAGATAAACAAAAAGTAGATACGTTTTTTTTCGAATTAATTAATATTTTAGAAAAAGTAAGAGTTCGTGTTATTTTCTCAGAGAAATACGTATAGTAGGATTTTTTTCGATCGATCAACTGAAATATTTTCAAGGAAATTTTTTTTTTCTTTTCAGAACAAAAACACCGCACACTCCAGTTTCGGCAAACGTAGTCGACCGAGCCGGTAAAATGCACACTTTTCACGTGAAGGTTCTTGGAACCGAAGAAACGTGGCACACGCCAAGCATTCTTTTGGCAAATCTTCCCGAGAGCGGTGGACGAGCAGTATTTTCGCAAATTCATCTGGAAGCCGATCCATCCCAGTATGAATTTGAAGAAGCGAAATTCAACGCTCTCAAGCAAAGTGACACGGCTCGACTGGAAATCTTTAGCGATCTTCTCACAACGCACTTTGGCCTTGAGGCTCGTACGGGAAAACAACGCGAAGAACCAAAATACAGTCCTGGATTTTTCCTGGGTACTCACGAAGTAAGGAGATTTTATATTATTCATTCAGAGTATTTTTCTTATAAATTTTGTCTACTTGAGCATTGCAAATCATTGCGGAATTTTCGTTATTTTCCATCTCATCAAATCTCCATATCTTTTCGCTCAGAGTAGCTTTAAATATGCATCGATGTATTTATTTAGCTCAAATTAGAAATGCTGGAACGACTGAAAGACAAAATGAGCAAAGACGACATTTACAAAACGACCAAAATGAGCTTACAATTTTGTGGAAGAACGACGAAACTGATCGCTGCTTCTGCCTCATTATTGCCAATAATGATACACCAGTGCCCGGACAATTTTTCCACGGTAGAATATTTTGAGGTAAGAACTTGTTCGAAACAAAACAAAAAACATTTTTCAAATTACCGGGGACTAGCGATTTCTCTAAATTGTCGTCACATCGTCTGTATAGAATCTAAAATCGAAAGAATTCGGTAGACTGGTTATATACTCGGATATCATGACCTCGTCGATGAATGTCACTGCCGGTTGTCGGTTGCATCACGGTCTAGCTGTCATCCCTAGAAGACAGACTCAGGGAGTGGGTAAGAGCTTCATTTTTTTTTTGAGCGGGCAATCTCGTTTTTTTATTACGATTTTTTTTATCAATTCGTTATCCGTTACTTTTAGGTCGAGGTAAAAATATATGGCTTAGCCCGCTGGTGTACATTGCAATTGCATATTCCGATGATTTTTTTTTCATCAATTCGTTGTCTCTCACTTTTAGGTCGAGGTAAAAATATATGGCTTAGCCCGCTGGGTTGCGCTATGTTTACATTGCAATTGCATATTCCGATGAATAGCGAGCTTGGCAGTCGTCTATCAATCCTACAACATCTCGTTGCTGTTGCCACCATTTCGGCGATAAATTCTATACCGGGCTACGAGGTTTGAAATCGAGATAAACTATTTTTTATCGTATTCTTTTATGACGATGAGACACAGTTGATCGCGGAGCCCCATATTTTTAATGTATCTTTGCAGAACATTGATCTCAGACTCAAATGGCCTAATGACATATACGCTGGGAATGCAACAAAATTAGGGGGGCTTATAGTCACAACGCTACTCGAATCGTCCATAGCTATCTGCAATATCGGTACAAACTCGTATTGCGCTTTTTTAATTTACATTATCATCATTTTCTCTACGATTTTTCCAATTTATTGATGCATGACGTATTTGCTCTGCAGGATTGGGTGTAAATTTATCGAACAGTGAACCCACGTGTTGCATAAACGACGTCATTTCAAAGTACAATGAACAGAGTGGTCAAAAATTAGCTAAAATTTCGTACGAAAAGTTTCTTGCTCTCGTATTTACAGAACTCGAAAATTTATACATGATAGTTCAGAGCGGCAACATGGCACACTTGTTCGAACTTTATTACAATTACTGGATGCACACGTGAGTATTATTCACCATCATTATTATTTATCCTCAAAATTAATTTTTTCACGATTAATTAGTGGATTCGTTTTGTCCAGCGATGCGGAAGTATCCGTAATTACACCTGCTGGAGAATCGAAGGAAGTTAAAATATTAGGTATCGACGAGTACGGATATTTGGAAGTCCAGGAAAAAAATGGCAAAACTTTTACTGTTCATCCTGACGGGAATACGTTCGACATTCTCAGAGGACTGATAGCTCCGAAAGTGAACGCATAAAATTTGTTATCATCGTAGTTATTGAAGAAGTGATTAATATTGTTTTTACATTCCACGAGAAGTATAGGTTTTACATTTTTTTCGCTCTTTTCTTACAGTTCATTGCATAACTATTCGTTGAGATACACTTGGAAGAAATGTTTAATGACTTTGATAAAGTTGTACAAATGAATTTGATGTCTGAGCCGGACTTTGCAAGATAATTTTTTGATTTACATTTTTTTTTATAAATATATGTTGATAGTAATAGTCCCTCTTTCGATTGTTATATTCCAGTGTGTAATGATTTACTCAAAGCTAAACGTTAACAAATTCTATTTGTTAATGTGACATTTGGCATAAAATTATTGTAAATCGTCACGTCATTTATGTTACAAAGTATATCAAAAGTCAATTATTCCAAAAGAATTATGGTCGATTGCAGCTTTAATGGTCTTGCCAATGCGTCCGATACTAATCGTTGATGTCAAACAGCAACATATGTACGAATATTATATTTTTTTGCTTACCGAGACTATCGTTAATTTTTCTCAAATGGAATCGAATATTCTATTTTCTTTCTAATAATAAATCTTCCAATTTGTATTTGTAGAAGTATAAATAATTTAGTTATATACATAATGGTTGACAAAAATCATCTATGTACAGATAGGAATAGAGAATAATTAAGCTTTCTCAAGAAAAAGAAAAAAGTACAGAAATTGGAATCGTCACAGATACCAAAGCTATTGATAATTCATTAACAGATACGCAGAGGCCTATAGGTGAAGTCTCAAAATTAGTTGCTCATACCTGAATATTTGACACTGCGAAAATAATGAATCTACATGAGAATATAGTACCTTGCAAATTTATAATAGAATTTGAATCAAAGCTGTGAGCAGTGAACTAATATATTCATTCACATTGCTAAATGTAATACCTCCATTGTTATGAAAAATCAACGTTCCAAAAATGTTGATATGTGTATTTAAGAAATTTATACTCCGTTGTAAAATGGACGTGATGTCATTCGCAAAAAATTTATCTCATTGTGACAGTGAACGTGTAATGAATGGAAAATCTTTCGCATATTGAATGTTGTCTGATAAAATTATATCATTAAATTGTTACAAAGATGTCTTTTAAAAACTAGCCCATGCTATTTCTTGTGTTAAAATAATCCCACTTTACACAAATGATTGAAGAACTAAAATATTACTCCGGTACTTTATTTTTAAGCTTGAAATATAAAGGAAGGTAACATTTTTATCATATTTTCATGAATGAAATTTGATAGTGGATCTTGATAAGTTTTTATTAACAATTTTTTATCCACCCAATTTGACGTTTTTCAACTGAGTGTACAATCACTCATCAACTCTTTTCCATTCACAGTGACTATAGACTACAATTCAACAGTGGTCTATCAATGCTCTGCCTTTGGAAGAGGCTCTGGTGTTTCACCAGGCTGCTCATCAGGGTCGTGGGGCCAAATTGTTGGTTTATCAATGTTGATGGCAGATTCAGGATATTGCTCTGCAAAGTCTTCCATAGTCATTTGATCAAAGGGTATGATACTTTTCATACGATCCAATTCAGCTTGAAGCTCGGCTATACGCTGGTTAGACTCGTCTAGAAATTCCTTAACTCCAACCATCTGAAAAAATAAGAATTTTACGTCGGTCAAGATCAAATATATATAATATAATTATTTTTGGAGAAAGTTGAGAAAAATTTGAAAAATACTCACAAGTTTTGACTCTTCGGCTTCAATAAGTGAAGTATAATTATCAACAGGGTATGGAACTTTTAGGGATTCGAATTCTTTTTGAAATTTATCAACCATTCCAGCCACAGGGACCGCCTTCTTATAGTAGGCCCAATCAATTGCTGCCGGAGTCTCAGGATATTGCATTAAACTGTGAAAAAAATAATCCTCATTAAAAAAAAAACAATTTTAAAATGTACATATACATAAACATCTCTTGGATTTTTTTCTTTGCATTAAAAAATGTCGTGACACAAATTTGGAAGCATGTGACAACGGTTTGTTTTTCCAATCCCAAATCGTAAAGGTTACGTCGAAACGAACCGCTTATTTATACGAGATTTTCAACAATTACAAAACGAAAATGAATACAGTCTCGATAAAAAAAAACATTCGAAACGTTAAATAACAATTGACAAATATAACTTTTCGAACGTTTCAGAGATTCTGGTTGAAATTGAGAAAATTATATAATAATTATGAAGTGCAAACACGAAGATTGGGTGTATTACTTACCGTTGGATATATTGATCGGATTTCGATTTAAAAGCAGAAAACATAACTCTGTCGGATTCTTCGAGCCTTTCGGCGATAGCCGCCCAATTTATTCCTTTCAAGGCTCGACGAGCCATTTTTTATCGAATCGAAAAATTCACCGAGAAAGAGTGAACGTAATCCTCCAAAGCAGCCGAAGAACAGCCGTCTCGTCAACTTCCGGGAATATAGACAATTCTGCAATCAATTCGCGTTACGTGTGCAATGCTCTCTGGTCTAAAATCCCGTCGGTGGACATTCAAAGCTCGTAATTATTCTCAATTTTTATATTTTTTTTATAAACTTTTTATTATACACCTACATATAAATATCTAAAAACTTCATGAATTAAGATATAGCTAATTATTTATACCGTACTCTTCCACCATTAACAACGATAATATCTATTACATATTTTCTTAGTTCCTGAATCATAAATCGACTGAAGATTCATTATTTGCGAGAGAATTTAATACATTTTCTCATAAAATCAGGTCCATTCCAGTATCCCCTGGAACAAAAAAATTCGAATAATTCAATTTGCTGAAATATGCATTTAAATTTATTTTTAGTTTAAATTCAATCATACTAACTTGAGCATAAAGTTCCAATACAGAAACGGGAAGATATATTTTTTCATAATGTACATTATCCACAACTCGCGCTTTTGGTCAACTGGAAACGTTTCCATCGGCTGAAGATTGTAATCGAATTCAGCAAGGATAACTTTGCCCGGACCCGTCACCAAGGGACAGGACGCGTAACCGTTGTAAAAGCTTCTCATATTTCTTCCATCCAAACTATCCATTATATTTCGATGAAGAACTTTAGCTTGTGAAGCTGCGAAAAATGCAATTTTTTAAATTCACATGTTCATCAAAAATAAACAATTCGAATATTTATTTATTTTAATAATGTTTTCGGTTGCCGATCGCTTACCAATGGCTGCCATCGTTTTCGAGTTTGGCGTAGTTGTGCAATCTCCGAGACCGTAAACATTTTCGTAACGCGTATGGCGCAAAGTTTTCGCGTCGACACACAAAAAACCGGCCTCGTTCGTAAGAATTCCGTGACGTTTTAAAACCTCCGGTGGGCCCATGGGTGGGCAAACGTGCAGAAAGGAGTACTAAAAAAAATTCGCATTAAGATACAATAAGTTGAATTTTTGCCTCGAATGGATAAACGTAAAAATCATATGTTCAAATTACATTGTAGTCAATTTTATCCTCGGGATTAAGAAGATTTTGAAAGACTGCCTTCTTCCTGTCATTGTCAATTTTCACAAGATTCCGCTGAAAATTCACCTCGATGTTCCGACTGATGCAGATTTGCGTAAGAGCATCGGCATATTTTTTAACCCCGAATATCACTGGTAACGAGGTGTTATATATAACGTTCATACTTTTTCTCAGATTATGCTGCAATGACAATTTTCTTGTAAAGATAGCCTTAACGAATGACTCCACGCGATTTCGATATTCTTACTTTTCGCCAATAATCTTCGGCGATGTAACATATTTTTTGTGGCGCGCCGGGGCATTTTACCGGCGTGTTGGGAAACGTGAAAATTGCTTGGCCCTCCTGAGTCCTCTGAATTCTTTTGTAAACGTCAGTCACCGTTTCTGGCCCGTAAATCGAGCAGACCTGAGACTCGGGATCCCGAAGTGCATCAACGAGGCCTGGGATCTTAAGAATATCGAAAATTAACAAAAATTAAAGAAAAACAAAGTAGTTTGCGTTTGGAAAAAATTTGATTACGTCGTGCCAGTATAGTTGTAGGCCCATGGCTACAATCATGATCTCGTATTCCACGGTATCTCCGTTGCTTGTTACTACTTTATTGTTGTCAGGTTCGAACGCCATAACGCTGTCCTTGATCCACTGAGCATTTTTCGGCAAAACATCCTTCATCGGGCGCCTTGAGGATTCAAAATCCGATAAGCCGCCACCCACGAGTGTAAATATCGGCTGATAATAATGGAGCTACGAGCAGGAAAAAAAAATTCGTTCAGATTTGACGTCGACGCCAATTAATTTCGCGAGCGTGTTAACTCGAGCGAAAAATGTTCCTGGATCCGGTAACCGGCGTCCATGACCTTTTTCTATTCACGATTTATTTAGTGTATTAGATTATCCAAGAACTGACCTCGTTCGGCTCCACGACGATCACGTGCTTTGGCGATCTTTTGCATTTCCGGGATAATTTCGCCGCCATTGCGCATCCTCCTGTTCCTCCACCAACGACCAAAAATTTACAACTAAAAAAATGGTGATGCTCAAACATTTTTTTCCTACAATTCTCATATTTTTGTCAATTATTATTATTATTATTAAATTTTTAAATAGACAATTTCACGAGTGTTGTATTTAGAAATTTTTTAATAAATTTTTTCTTGGAACAAATAACATTTAGCATTTTATGAAACTATTCCAAGTTAAAAAAATAAATTTATTA
Source organism: Cremastinae sp. A BG-2022a (assembly GCA_030522545.1). NCBI lineage: Eukaryota > Metazoa > Arthropoda > Insecta > Hymenoptera > Ichneumonidae > Cremastinae sp. A BG-2022a. Next base: position 115,177 of record JAPYYW010000067.1, on the reverse strand, counting down.
TGAGGGATATTTCAAAATTTCAAGATTCTTTAATTCATCTTATTTCAAATTCTACAACCTCTGATATATTTTTGCAAACTGAATTTCTGTAATGACAAAAACAGTTGTCATCCAGTAATTAATTTCAGTATTTTGTTAATCAGGAAATTAAGCATTCCATATGCGGTTTGACATTTGACTTTGTAATGCTCTTTCGCACTTTATCAAAAAGTTGTTTGATCAATTACGTAACATGATCAAACTTACCTATGATGTACTTTTCGAAGTGAGTGCATCTTTGGGAGTCTTGAGAGAAAAATCAAGCCACGATTGTTCAAAGTATTCATGGTTCTTGCAAAATTGTACGCTGAAGGGAAAAGAAAATGCAGTTTTATTTTAATTCGTATATATTCTACATTTTAGATATAAATTGTCGAAATGAAACGAAAAGTATTACCAGTTTATAATCGAGTTTGACAGTACTTGTTTGAATAATCACTGTACCGGGACGCAATTTCGTTACAACTGAAAAAGAATAAAGTTGCATCTGGTCTCTCGTATCAGCTAAAAAATCCATGATTACCCGAAGCAAGAGAGTCATCGGTTATCATCGTCCTTACCCTTATCTTTTGTTAGCCGCAAAATCGAACATGTCGCTGTAGCAAATTTTTCGCGATACGTTCAGTCTCTCGAGTCATTCATACTTTTTATTTATCTCCGTCGTACGAAAAATGAGACTGAATTCTTCGAGGTTAACCAAAACACGCAAAAAGTTCCCACAACAATTGAACCTTCTAGGAATTTTTTTTATCATCATCCCCACTCGGCAAATGACAGATATTCAGTGAGATTATGTATATAAATAGTCGAATGTCTAATTTATTTTTCAGTGGATCGACTCTATTGCATTTAAAATACATTAGATAAAGCGATTATAAGTTTTCCATTAAAGTTTTCCTTTGTAAATGTATACGTAAATATTTATGCCATGTATGTAAACGATTTCTTACTCATAAGCGCATTATTTCCATACAATGTAAAGCATGTGCACCCCGTGTGCATATACAAATTTACAAATCGCTTTCACGATCTTCAATAAAATACATAATTACAATGATTTGCGCATCTTCGACAATATTTATTTCCTCAATTGATCGCTCTTGGTATTTTCCGGCTAGAACGTTATTTATCGATTAATAGATTTTGTGAAAACTTTCATCAATTGGTCGTTGGCTCGGAGTCGCCAGAGGTTAAACACCAATTTATTATTTCCTTAAAAAGAAATCCATTCAACGAGGTATAAAAATAATGAAAATAAATTTAACGCATGATTTCCTATTAAATTTTCATTAAAACACATTCGTTCAGGAATCTGATTATTGCACGATTTGAACGTCATAACAAAAGGCTGAGATTCCGGGAGATTATTTTTTCGTGCATCGAATGAAAAATAAAATGAATTTGCACAATATATTATTTACGCTTCAAAAATAAATGATTTATGAAATACTCTTTTGTAAGAATACGTGACGGGAAAAATGATTTGTTTGAAAAACCGAGACATCTGTTTTTTTTTTCCAAGTAACGTTCCGCACCCACGCGTACGACAAATTTACGAAAGAAAATGCTCTCTGAAATAATTAGCGCTCGTTTGACTCGTGTGTGTGTGCGGCGGCTTTTGAAATTAGAGTGCGTCGTTTGCTCGTATACGAGCAGGGTACATCCTCGTGCACATAATCGTGCGATGCGTAGCGCGCTGGCAAAGTGTTCGCAACGGGCGAAGCGAGGGGAAAGCGAATCTAGTCGTGCTCGACGAGTCGTCGGCTACGGTCGGGTGGATTAATCGGAGAGTGAGCGTTTGCGCGTTTTTCATCGGGAAGCCGGTTCCCATTCGTAAATTTGTCACAGTACAACAATATAAGAGTTCCCGATAAATGAGAAAGTACGACGAATGATCGTGAATAGACGCGCGAATTGTGTCGGCTCGTGACATTTTTTTCTCATCCCGCGGGAGCCGACTCTGGCAATCCAAAGTTGCGAATTGTCCGATACACATTTGTTTCGGTGAGCGCGTCCAAAAATTCGAAGGTACAAATTAGCTCTTCAGCGACGAAAAGAACGCTATTTTTATGGCTTTATACGCGCAAATCGCTTAATTATTTAACAATTTGCTGGATTTTCATGAATTGAGAGCTTACTTGTCAAAGCTGTGGCATTTCTCGGTCTAACCTAACCTACGCTCATGATACAATTTTTTCTCCCTCTTCTACATCGCTCCTCACATCGGATGCAGGAAAATCGTGGGTGTTGGAAACGCCGAATGGACATAACCGTGCAAGCGTATTTTCTGTCTCGTGTCTTTATCCGTGAATGCGCTCATCTGTGCGAGTGTCGTTGCGTTACACTTGACAGCTAAAAATACACGCGTATTCCCACGAAGGAGTGTCGAATGTGCGATATCCCGCCTCCTCGGTATCGTTCCTCGTCTATTTTGGATTTTCGGCGTCCCAAAAGTTTCGCTGCATCCACGAAAGCCCACTCTCCTCTATTCCAGCTCGCTCAAACATTTTAACTTTCGCTAGTTCTTATCAATTCGTATCCTCGCGCATCACTCGTTGAAAGACTAAATTGAACATTTTTTTTACTCGAGTAACAACGCAGTTTTACTCGAGTTTCTCATGACTGAGGTATTTTTTTTAGTCGATTTCTCAATGTTTCATGCACAAATGTGAGCTATATACACTCCGTGATCCAACGTACACTCCAAATATTTTCAACTAAAAATAGATTTTTCCAGTCTCCTCGAATCATATAATAGAAATGTTTGCAAGTTGAAATCGGGAGATTAGCTTGGCCTACGTGCGCGTCGTTTTTATCAATGCACTCTCCATGCAAGAAACACGCGATCTTGACAAGAGCAGACGACGCAACAATTTTTGTTTTGTATCTTTTTTTAAATCGTAACCGTTGCTCCGGAGAGTCTGTCACGCTTGTACTCGTACGATAACGTTACTTTTTTGATATACTGCCTTTGGCGCATATTCAACGCTAAATGACACAAGCCTTTATTATGCTCTTTTTACATTAGTTTTCTTGTGATTTATCGCATGTTGAGGTTAGAATAATTTCAAAGCTTTACGTGTATTGAGTAATTTCGATTTTTTTACTCGTTAGTTACATCGTCAGGTCATTCAGAGTGAACTTAAATTTTTTCACGAAATTATTCATTCCCTGTCTTTGGTGACTTTTCTTTAAAACGACTATTACGTACAAATTCCTGTTATTTAACAGGAATAAGCTTTAACAAACAGTCACTCATCAATTCTTGAATAAAGCTGCCAAGTAATACTTGAAGATTAAAAAATACATCTTCCAGGAAAACCTTGACTCTTCCTGGTATCCTTATCTGCAACTCATGTACATCAATAAAAGATTTTCTTTTTTTTCATTATTATGATGGTGACTAATATTTTAAAAATGTTGTTTCTCAATAAATTGGTTCATTTTTCATTGTCTAGATAAATTTGAAATTCAATGAGGCTCTTATCCATAACATTGTCTTTACACCTACGGTTCATCACCCACTGACTTGTTTTACGATAATAAATACTAATTTGTATTTTTTCAATTTATACACGCAACTTTAGAATCATAAAATAAAATTGCTTTCAGGTTTATTTCCTGGGTACTTGTGTATTTGAAAAAAATGTCTTCGCATCACTTTGTGACAGTGTGCGTTGTCTGCGTACTATGCGCAGCCCACATACCGTGTTCTGCACACACAGAAGGGCTTTCCTCTGCGTCGGAAAACACTTTGAACACTGGGAGTTCTTTGCAGCTGGCACCCACCCCCTGGAAAGAAGAACGGTTGAGCGGAAGTCCAGATTCAACTGCTGGCCTAAGGACAAAGTATACGAGAGTCTCGGAAATTGCTGGCAAAACCTCAGACACGAAGCGTAGTTCTTCAAGAAAATACCTGCTTTCGTACTCTGAAGAGAAAGCAACAAGACTTGCCAAGCTGGACAAGAAAAATTTGGACGTCCCAGAGAAATCCGAGATAAATGAGAGGCTCGAAAATCTCGTCAATATCTCAAGAGACGCAACGAAAATCGGAATAAACGACGTTGACTCCACGGGTAACCACTCATTGACGGGTAAATGGAGAAAACGACGAAACGCCGAGATCGACGACAGATATTATATGAAAAAATTGTTCGAGTCCTACGGAGATGGAGCGAGCATGAGTATCGACGGCTTTGAAAGATTGCTCAAAAAATTGGGCCTCTTCAGACTCATCGAGAATATCGAAAAATTCGATGATACCAACGTGCTGGAAAATCGGGGCGGTCCTGCCAAAGGTGAGAGAAAATTTGAAAACAATACGCCAATGATTATTTTCCTTCCCAATGCCCGAAACACTACAGTTTCAATCGGTGATTAAGTCGATTTCTCCGATATTGTAACTTTATTGCGTTATCGTCGGACGCGATCGTGCTACAAGATTTTTATATTGGAGCTACTCACAGGGAACTCAAGACAGAGGCAAATTCAAGCGGAACAGCGATTCGTTGGAACCGGAGAATTTATATAGCTACTTAATTATTAGCGAGGAGGGAACTGCTTAATATTATTGCCTATTATTGTCCATTCAGATTAATCAGCCCACTGACAGACGGAGAGACGACTCACGTGACGATTGCGCTAAAATCTTGTGCCGATTAACATAGTATCTTGCAAAATTACAATCGCGATCGCAATTGCAGAAAATTAATTTTTGCTTAACAAAACTCTTGACAAAAAAAATTTTTCTTTTTTCCTTTTTTAAATAATTAATGCAAAAATTCCTACAAAATACTTTTTAATATAGTTGGAACGATTTTGCTTCTTGATCGACAATTCCGTACGTATAATTATTTCGATCACGAGCTTGTACCCAATTGACCCACCGAAATCCAACTTGTACGCCGCAACAGTCTCACGCTATATAAATATCTTTAATCGATTTTTTTATTGAGTCAAAGTGGATATCATGCGAACGAATAATTTTCGATCCTGACATCAGTTTCTTTATTTTTTCGTGCTAAAAATTTTCCTCTTCACGAGTATATCAAAGAAACGAGAATGTACAGCTGGTTTCAGATGAAGTGGACAGTAGTAGATACTGGAGGATCGCATTATATACCTATAACATGTTTCCGAGATAAGAAGAAATCAATAATCGCAATTCCATCATTCGACGATATCAGTCTACTTCCTTTTATTTACCTTTCAATAAAATCCGAGTATTTCGTTCAAAACTCTGAAGTAGTTATCTTCTCGTTCTACTAGTACATAAGTCTGAATTCCAATTACATTGATTACATGCAAGCAAGACGACTTTTAAGTAAAGTAAATTAGTTGAAATGTATAATCTGCAAATCATATAGATTCTGTTTCCGAAAATTTCATAATCGTAAGATGTTAATATAAAAAAGATATAGCGATTATTATCGCAACAAAGTGGTCTTATATAATATCGGTAATCGTTAAGATTTGATAGGAAAAATGCGTAGTTCGTCGACACGACTTTTTCCACGTAACCGAATCTGATCGAAATCTTCGTTTTTATTAATGTGTTTCAGTCGTGGAGGCGCATTCCCATGGGCTGGAATCAAGCGACGCAGAAATCGTGGAATCGAAGCAACGCGTAGGTATTGTTTTATAAAACCCGGAAAATTCAGAATAATATTAACCACCAGTCGGATTAATTAATTATGAAATTGTTAACGAGATTGTCGACCGTGATACTCGTTGTCAACACTTTGTTAGGATGCGTCGCATGTTAGTTTACGCGATAAGAAATCGATCAAGATCGATAACCTCGTCATTGACACAATTACGTCTGAAAAGTTTTATTTTTTTGCAACTAGAGATTGCAAAAGATCGCGAGGCAGGATTTCATCGTTTTCCTTCTGTCAGCAGTGTCTGAAGAGCAACGAATTGCTGACGACGATCTCGGGAGGCTCGAATGAAACGAGGGAGAACAGGACGGCTACCGTTTCCATAAAGAATTTGCCAGAATTGATTTTTACACGTGTGTGTCCCGTTCTCGTATATCATCTCGCGAGTAATCTGAGATCCGAAAGAGAGGGATGCATTGTTCCAATGAACGCTTATTCTCCAACGATTACCGGAGAAATCGAAGATTTTTTAATGGTGAAAAACGTCAATGAGATTGACCAAGATACGAGAAACATGGTGCAAGGTAAAAAACCTTTATCACGATTTTTCTTAAATTAGATCTGTCGTCACATTTTCGTTTTTCCCTTTTTTCAGTGTGGACTTACGCTACGATAAGCATTGTAATTATAAGTATAAGCGGCCTACTCGGTATGTTTGTCGTTCCTTTTATGGGTAAAAGATACTACCATCAGGTTTTGCAATTTTTCGTTGCCCTTGCGATCGGGACTCTGTGCGGAGATGCGCTGATTCATTTATTACCGCATGTAAGTTAAGAAAAAAATTTGAGACGATTAATTTTTAAGCTATTATAACTTCGTCATTTATTCATGGATTATTTTTTTTACAGGCAATGATGTCGCCCCATTCTCACAGTCACGAGACGTCGCTCGTTTCAAGCGGTGAAATCGATCCGGAGAGCGAGCATAAGCGAAACATGTGGAAAGGTCTCACTGCCATGATAGGCCTGATTACATTTTTCTTCACGGAAAAAGCGCTCGCGATGATAGCCGAGTGGCGAAAGCATCGTCAGCGAAAGAGCAAAGTGAGAATAAGTTGCATGAGAGTAGAAAGCTTGATATTTGGGAATGAGGAAGAGGGATAAATTATTTTCCCCGTGTGTGCTTTTTCATATGTGCTCGTTACATGTGCCGTGTCGTCGCGTCGCGCCGCAATTTCCTGCTAAAAAAAACAGCGATACTTTTTGCTCATGAGCGACGCGATGACTCGTCAAGTTTTCACGAAAAATGAAAAAAAATAGTTCCACCTTTCTCAGATAAGCTCTGACGATTTACAGCTCCCGTCGAGGGTCCGCGTTATGCGGGAAACGGACGGCGTAAACAGCAATAACGTCGGTGAGAAATTGTGCAAACACAAGTATTCGTCGTATCCTTATTGCTACGGAGAAATAACGACAGAAACGCGAGGTAAGATTTTTTTCAAACTTTTTAAAAGCTATTAAAAAAAATAATACAAAATGATGAATAACATTTTGTCCGTGGCTAGATAATCATCATGACCGTCTGCACAATGATCACGAGCGTCCAGCGACGATAGACGAGGAGAAGCCGCTGACGTCCAAATGTAATAGCATGTCAAAGATAACGGAAAAGGATAATAACTGCGACGGTTCGAAGACGCCGATAAAGAACAATCTGTCGAGCGATGATTGGCATCTGGAAGGTGAGAATGGACAATTGAAGAGCATGGACAAGAGCGTTGGTATGATGAGCCCGGAAATCAACGACGAGGCTGCCCTCAACGAGTCGGAGAGTTACACCGTGATTATCCGGGAACACGAGAACAAGCACCACGGACATACGCACTCGCACGGCCACGTCCATGCGGCCCCGGAATCGATGTCGAGTGTCGCCTGGATGGTCGTTATGGGTGACGGTCTTCACAATTTTACGGACGGTATGGCAATCGGAGCTGCCTTCGCCGCGAACATCGCCGGAGGATTCTCGACCTCGATCGCTGTCTTCTGCCACGAGCTGCCGCACGAGCTCGGTGACTTTGCCGTTCTACTGAAGGCCGGAATGAGCTGGCAACAGGCTCTCTTCTACAATTTACTCTCTTCCGTGCTCTGCCTCTTTGGCATGGTACTCGGCGTCCTCCTCGGTGCTGCGCCCGCAGCGACCAGCTGGATTTTCGCAGCGGCCGCTGGAATGTTCATCTACATCGCCCTTGTTGATATGGTAAAACGTCAACCGAAAGGTTATTCTTTAATCATCCCATTTTTTTTTTCATAAGCAACATTTATTTTGCAGATTCCAGAGTTGTCCTCGAGTCACTCGGAGGAAGGTGGCTCTAATTGGGAGTGCGTTTTGCAGGCGCTCGGACTTATAACGGGACTCGGAATAATGCTCATAATCGCTCTCTACGAGCATGACCTTAAGCACATATTCAGCGACTAAGAATTAGTTCTTTACTTACCGGATCGGGAGCAGTTTTATTTTAATTCGCCAACGCAGAATGCAGAGACTCAAACGGGATCGTTTGGGATTTTTCGTATGAAGTACGAAGACGTGGTAGTGAATTAAAAAATTGAGAAAATACGCGCGCAGCGGCGTCAGTTCGGAATTACCGAAGATGCACGTCTCTCTCTCTCTCTAACTCTCTCTCTTTCTCTTTATCCAAAAGAAGAAAGTAATCCCGAATAACGGAAAGACTTATTTTTCACCACCGACTTCTTTTTCAATAATCTCTTTCTCATATAGTTTATACACATACAGATAAATATGCAGTGAAAAATCGTGAAAAGTACTTAATTGTTCGAAACCAATTTTAAAAAATGTGTCTTTATTTTACAATTTACCAGTGAGGGAACAATATTCCTCCATACGTAATGAGATGACAAATAATATGAAAAAAAAGAACTCTTCGAAACCACAGACGTTCGATAATATGTCGTTGGAAAAATATCGATCAAATTTGATACGATTATAATTGTTCGCTGTTTACTGACTTTATACACAATCACGCTTATCATAGATGCGTTGGATAGATGTTCTCATCGGTGAGCACTTTTCAACGCGATCTCAATCATATAATGACACTACAAAAATACTTATACTAAAGATAACTCGGTGCTACTTCCAATAATTGCATAATACCTTGGAACAGTGTGATTCTCTTGCTATGTCTCTGTTTTTTTCCTCAAAAAAAAAAAACAAATTTGTATACATGTTCAATATGAAACTTACAGTTTGGAGACTGGTGCAAAGTCGGGCAAATTTTTCTCAGTTTTTAACTGCCGGGAAATGAACGAAAGTTCACTCAATTTTCGTTCTACAACAGTGTTCGATCACCGAAACAGTATTTACTCTATAAACTGAAGCTTCGTTCGAGTATTTATGGAAATTGAGAAAAAAATCACAATTTTCTTTGAATCCTCGTTTCTTTTTTCACACAAGAATAGAATGTAAACGGAAAATAATTATTATTCGTGATTGTGTGAAAAAAAAGACAAATTTTCGAATATCGTTAAAATGATTGCCCAACTTTCGTCAAATGCATTCATAATTCAATTGAAAGTGAATGCAATAAAGAGAAACAATAATGTTAACTCGTGTACTATATTTCTCATTAGTGTTTATCGAGTAAAAAGGTGACACAGTATAAATAAGCGGAGAATATAATATGACCCATCGATTAGTCACAATTGATAATTAAAAATTCATTACGCTCTTCATGTTATTTCCATTTATTTTCTTTAGTTCGCATCGTGCGTGCATTTACTTTTAATATTAATGTTTCTTTTTCTAAAAGAATTCATATAATCTCGAAATTCGAGAAACCAATATTAATTACGTTTATAATTGTTATATTATTACTATTATAAGCATTTTTGTCATCATAAAAGTTGTTCCCATCTTAGCTTATCATTCAATTAAGGGCGAATTGGAGTGTTTTGAAAAATGGTAAGAAGCAGCTACATTTTTCATATCATGTTCTTGACTGAATAAGAAATTGTGTCAAATTTGAAAAAGATTTGCCGAACGGTTTCAAAGTTATCAAACTTTGAATTCTCAGTATCTGAACATTTCTTCCCTTGTGGAAAATTCGTATACGTAAAAAATGATTAAAAAGTATGCTTAATTCTTATTTTACAACTAGCAGTAAAGAAATTGACAAATTTATGAAAATAATATGAATTTTACCTTTCAACAATTGAGCATGAAAAACGTACATTGGTCAGGGACTGCTTCTCCAATTCCTCCATCATCGTTATTTTCAAATTAGTATTTTGTTTTTCATCATATTTTCTTCTGTTAAGACATTTTCACATGCATAATCAATTGAATAATTACTTAAAGTGGAGAAAAGTAAGCGGTGCGAAACTTTGTTTATTTTGTAGATTTCTGCTCGTCGATACTGCAAATGGAAAATATTAAGGATATTGATAATAGTTATAAACTAAGCTGTAGGTACGATAAATATACTTTTTTACGTAAAACAACTGAAAACGGAGATTTTTTTCTGATTCGAAAAAAATAAGGAAAAACAGAGAAAAATTGTTTGCATAAAACATTGCCATAAAAAAAATTGATGCGATTTCGTGACGATATAATGATTTGATACAGGCTCTTTATTTGTGGAATAAAAAATAACGATTATAAAAAAATAAAATGTTTGAATCATCCAAGAAAGTTTTGTATTTCGCGGTGTTTATAAGTGCGCTACCACCATTCTGCGTCTAATCTCACGTTCTCTCATGTTGGCACGAGCCCGTGACAACCGATTGCAGTGTTCACACGAATCCGGTGACTCTTATTTTACAAGTGATTCGTCAGGCTCGTTTTATAGGTTATTTCTATCAAAATGGTAAATATATTTTTATAAAATCATGCATTAGTATTATCTTTGAAAAAACTCAAAAGCTTAAATTATTAATTTATTGACGAAACAACAGTCAACCTTTGATTCGTAAATTATTGAAGGTTACGTTACTGTCAAAACTCAGATGACACTGCATGTTTGGTAACAAAGGTAACAAAACGTTTAGTACAGCTTTCAAATAATTTTTCGAAACATTCCAGAGTATCCTCGCCTATAACGGAGGTGCGATAATAGCGATGAAGGGAAAGAATTGCGTAGCTATAGCGGCCGATCGGCGTTTCGGAATCCAAGCACAGACGATATCCTGCGATTTTAAAAAAATTTTCGAAATGGGTCCGCACCTGTATCTCGGTTTACCCGGTCTTGCAACTGACGTGCAGACCGTTATGGAGAGATTACGATTCAGACTGAATCTCTATGAGCTCAAGGAAAATCGCAGAATGAGGCCCAAAACCTTTGGCTCCGTAGTCTCCAATTTGCTGTACGAAAAGCGCTTTGGTCCGTACTTTGTTGAGCCAATCATCGCTGGTCTAGATCCTGTCACTTTTGAACCATTCATTTGTAATATGGACCTCATCGGCTGTATCAACGAACCGGAAGATTTTGTTGTTGGCGGCACTTGTACGGAACAGCTGTACGGAATGTGCGAATCGTTGTACGAACCTGACATGGAGCCTGATGATTTGTTTGAAACTATCAGTCAGGCTCTTGTAAACGCTTGCGACAGAGATGCAATGTCCGGTTGGGGTGCGATAGTTCACATAATGTAAGTTTTCTTAAACAAAAAGAAATCTGCATTTATATTTACATACAAACGATTAAACTATAAACATCTTTTTGCAGTGAAAAAGACAAGGTGACTACGAGAACCGTGAAAACTCGTATGGATTGAAAAATTCGCATTACATGCCCATTCTCTTCAAATTTTTTTTTTTGTATTGCACAGAGAATTTGTGCTGTTTCTTGATGTATCATGATTTAGATAATAAAGAAATTAAAGTGGAATGACGATTATTTGAATGAAATTAAAAAACTTCTGTCTTATCGGCGTACGATAAAATGATCAAAATTTTTTAGTATTTTAAAACGTTGGTAGGTAGCGCCAAGATTGAATTCCTCACGAAGTTTCACTTCGATTTTCATCGGAGAAAATTTTCTGTTGTGATTTATGTTTTAATAAAAAAAATTAAATTAGCCATCGACAATGGTCACTAATACCTTGTGTAAAAGCTTTCAAAAACTTGGGTTCACTGCTAATCGTAAGTGGCATAATATTTTTTTTGAATATAATTTAAAAAACACGTTCTATCCCAAGTATAACCTATAAATCGGTTTTGAATTAAGATGTAATTTATCCAGAATTTATTTTATTTTTTATTTAAAATAATCATTTTTTATTAGTATAATTAACATGTTCTATACTATATACAGGTGCAGTTTTAGCTCGTTATTGTTCTACGAGTACGTCAAAGATTGCGAGTAGTTCGCCAGCTCTAATCTTGAGGCCAGATGAAGTGATAGAAAAAACAATTTACGAACCGAAATTTCAACTGTCTATCCGCCCAGCAATTCTTGATATCGGTCTTCCTCGGAATCCCGTGTCTATTGGAAAAATTCGCGAATTTCCGATCAACAACAAAAATATAATTGGAGAACCACCAAAGCTTGAGCATGGGAAAGAAGATACGGTGAATGACAAAACACTGGATCTACCGACCAATGGTACGATCATAGAGAAAAATGCTGTGACTATGATTGTCATAAGGCGAAGGAAAATGAGAATTCATAAGCTCAAAAAGTTGAGGAAAAGAATGAGGGCCGAATGGTCCACGAGGAAACAAAAGCGAGAGATGAGGAAGGAAAAGGCGTTTCATGCTGAACTCTTGGCGAAGATAAGAGAAGCTGAAGCTTTCAACCCTGAAGAATATATAGCTAGCAAGTTCGCTGAACTCGACAAAGTGCGTTTACCCAGCAGATACAAAGGTGTTCATATGCCAGAATCGAAAATTCGCGAATTCTTGGAAAAAGATAGAATTAGATATGAATCTAAATTAAACAGGCCAAATAAGCCTCGACTTACTCTGTAAGGAATTTTATCTTGGGTGCAAGAAATGGAGTTGAAATAAAGACTATACAAAAAAGCATGATTATTTCTTTATAAACTTTTTAATTCATACTTTTCGTCATTTCTGAAAAAATAAGTCACTCGTGCATATTTCAACTATTAATCTACTATTTACAAATTATTCCTTTTATAAACGAGAAACCTATAATTACTTTTTGGATTTATCCAAAGATTCTTGACAATTCTGTACATTGTTTAATGCTTGAATGAGAATCTTGATCATTAAAAAATCTCACGGAGAATCTCCCAATACTCGAATCTTGCTTGTTGTTCATCAGCAATGTATTTAATACGCGTAATAAATAAAAGATGGATGCAAATATATATTTCCTCGATTCAATGAGTTTGACGACAATTAAGAAAAACGGTGATCCATCTCGCGGTTTCGTTACGTGATACTTACATGTACAATTTATTGCTATTAAAGTAACATTTTTCTTGACTCGCTATACGAAAGATATGTACATTTGAAATGAAAAAAAACAAAGGTACGATCATCCATCGTAAATCCTTCATTTCGGCAATGATTCCGTTTTTGGCACGTCGAAGACCATTTTTTTCCTAAAACTCGGCAATTTGCCGGTCTTCAGACTATTACTTCGTCCTGAGAAGTAGTCTTCGATCTCCTGGAGCGATTTGTTCTTCGTTTCGGGAAGACAGAAGTAAAAATAGGCGGTCCCGAAGAAAGACACGAAACCGTAGAGAAGGAAGGTTCCGTGTCTCGTAATGGTATCGCACAGAAGCGGATAAGTTTTAACGACCATGAAAACGAAGCAGTGTGCTGTCATCGTCGTCATACCGCCGATAACTCCTCGGACGGCGACCGGATAGACCTCGCCGATCATAACCCACGGAATGACGAGAAATCCGAGCGTGCAAGCGATCGTGTAGCCAAAAATACAGACTACAGGTACCCAGGTGTAAGTCGGTTCAACGGAGTTCTCTTCCCACTGTGCTAAAAACCATAAATATGTTCCCAGGGCGAGCATCGAGAGTCCACATCCGATCGAGGAAATCATCGTCAGCGGTCGTCTGCCGCACCTCCGGCAAAGGATGCACGCCAGGATCGTCGACAGCAGCCTGACGACCCCGAGGAGGGCCGTGGCCAGGTACTCGTCCATCCCGGCTTTCGATTTGTCGAAAATATCCACTGCGTAGAAAGTAATCGCATTCGTGCCGGACCACTGGTAGATGAGGAAGTAGAGGAAGAGCATCGTGTAAGGTTTTAACGCGTTTGGCTTCACCAGAGCGGTGAATATCTCCTTCGGAGTCGTCAGACGCTTTATGTTGTTCTTCTCCGAAAAGGTAATCAGAGTGTCCATTTCCTTGTCCAGATCGTAGCTACTGCCCCGGAACTTCTGCAGCGCTTTTCTCGCCTTCTCCGGCTGCTGTCGCGAAATTAGGTACGAGGGCGTTTCCGGGAAGACGAACATGAGGACGAGCGCCAGGAAGGGTATCAGGCTGCTTATCGCCGCGCAAATGTTCCACGTGAGCATGTTGCCGAGTATGTACTCAATGAGCACCCCGGTGCTCACACCAACACTCGCGATCGCCGTCAGCATCCCTCGTAAGTGAGGCTGAGTTACTTCACTGGTGTAAACGCGGGCCGGAGCGCCAACCATCCCCGAGCCAAGCCCGACGAAGAAACGCCCCGCGTAGATGAATCGCACGTCGTTCGCGAAAGCTATGAGTATCCAGCCGAGAAGCGCCGGTATCTCTGTTATTATGAGCGAACGCTTTCGACCCAGAATATCCATCAAGTAACCGGAGAGCAAGCACCCGATCGGCGTCCCGATCGACGACATACTGGCTGCGAAGGAAAAACGTTGAGTTAGTTATTTTTAAGAATTTATATCCAAAATTAGAAAGAGAAATGTACTTTTCTATAGAATCGAACGATTGAACGTTTTAAACGTTCAGTCGATGCGAGACTACGATCTCGTTTTATATTTTCAAAAAGCAATTGCGTTTAATTTGCTGTGCACAAATTCAAGGCTTTGTGTAATTTTGCTTCAATCATAAAATAATATTTCTTTTACAGTGTTCTTACCGCGATTTTTGGAGTATCAAAATCAAAATTGTGAACTTATTGGCTTCCGGTTTTTCATATTTAAAAATAAATTTAAGTTTTTCTGTGATTTGGCTTCAATCGTAAAACAATCTTTTACAGTGTGGTTCCCACAATTTTTGAAGTGTAAAAAACAAAATTGTTAACTTATTAGCTTCCGGTTTTTCATATTTAAAAAAATATGAAAATATGCAATTGCATTTAATTTGTTGTGCATAAATTTAAGTCTTTGTGTGATTTGACTTCAATCGTAAAACAATCTTTTACAGTGTGGTTCCCACAATTTTTGAAGTGTAAAAAACAAAATTGTCAACGTATTGACTTCCGGTTTTTCATATTTTTAAAATAATATGAAAATATGCAATTGCATTTAATTTGTTGTGCATGTATTTAAGTCTTTGTGTAATTTTGCTTCAATCGTAAAAAAATATTTCTTTTACAGTGTGCTTCCCGTGATTTTTGAAGTACAAAAAAACAAAAATGACATTGACTTCCAGTTTTTCATATTTTTTAAAAAATATGAAAACATGCAATTGCATTTAATTTGTTGTGCATAAATTTAAGTCTTTGTGTGATTTGGCTTCAATCGTAAAACAATCTTTTACAGTGTGGTTCCCACAATATTTGAAGTATAAAAAACAAAATTGTCCACTTGACTTCCGGTTCTTCTTTCGAACCACCGAATTTTTAGCCTAATATGAAATATAAAAGTATGCATAACTTACCTATCCATGACTCTTCGGTAATTCCAATTGGAATAGGGCTATCTTTTTTACGTAATTGAGGAATGGCTATCGCCGAAAAGCCGAAGACCATTCCGGTATTTATGGTGCCGAGCTGCGCGACGAACGCTGCTAATACTTGTCGCAGGGCGCTGCCCGTGACGGGTTTCGCTTGCTCCACGCTCGGTCCATTGCTTCCGTTTAACGCGAGCGCTGCCTTCTCATCCTCGATCAGAGAAATCGAAGGTTGAATCTTCGGGGTTATCAGCGAAGAGCTGTCAACGAGACTCGCCTTTTCCTTCTCCAGGTCCGACGTATTCAGGCTGCAAGTAACAAAAATTCATTTTCATTCAAGGAACGTTGAACTTCTCCCGTTCTAACATCTACCGGCTCGTACATTAGCTCGGAAATATTGTCTATTCGCTGAAAAACGACTCGTCAGAGAGAGGTTATTAATGCCGGGTGTCGAAAGTATGAAACATGTCGGAAAGGAATTTTTTACGAGCTCGCTTCGCAACCACTTCCACCATTAAATTCATTCCTCATTTTCTTTCTTCGTTCGCGCACGAGCACGTTTTCGCGATGTCAAACGCGTGATCGGTCATTCGCGCGGCTGATCTGTGTTGCACGATAGGTTCGGTATTTTTTTTTTTTTTTTCGGAGATATCGAGCGCGATCGTGCCTTCGCGAGATGTTCCTTGACTCTTTCACGTAATTGAACCAATTGTGGAATTTAACGGGCTTGATAGCACACACAGTGCCGACATAAACTTTGTTACGCTCTGAATTAACAAAAATTTCGAGACGGTCGTTCCTTCGTAACGAGTCGCTGTCAATGGAGCGAAAAAGGAGACGATTTTACGTAGAGCTAGGTAATAACGATCTTGAGGATTTAAATGAGTTGAAAAATAATGATGCACTCTCCCGCTGTCCTCCCACAGAGTTTTTAAACGCGAATAAATTAAACGACGAAGCGGAGTTCTCTTGCGATTATTCCGAGAGTTCAGTCGTCGTTTGACCTTCGCTTTTCTTTTGTTTTCCCGGTAAAATTCATTTTCTCTAATCGAACAAAAAAACTCGGCGATTTTTCACACCTTTCCTCCCGAAAATTATCAAGCTTGTTTAAACTAATATACAATAACTTGTACACATCGCTCGAGGCATAAAACGTTGAATAAATTATTCGTATGAGACATTTACGATAAAACACGAGCGCTTTGAAAAACTAAGTTATCGCGGGGTAAAAGTGCATTAATAATAAGTTGAGATAAAAAGTGTATGCTACAGCTCTTGCTTATTGTTTTTTTCCTATATAAAATGAGCTCATTAAAATCCATTTTAGCACACAAGTGTCATCGGTACGAGAAAATAATGCGAAATAAAAATAGGAATTTTCATTGTTTCTCTTGCGTTAAAAGAACACGAGAAAAACGGAGGGAACACGCTACGCGAATTTTAGTACACCTTGGCTTTGGACTCTGTTGGCTCTCGACCTACAAGGACGCTGCAGCCGAATTGGCACTACGGGTCGAGAAATAGCAGAATTTAGCCACATTCGAGATCTCGTTTTTTCACGTGCTCTTCACTTAAATCCGAATTAGTCACAAAATAGTCACGTAATGAAATTCAAATATATTTCAAATGACACATTTTTCCTGCATTCTCTAATTATTTTTCATTCCGGAAAAATTTTACGTCATATTTTTTATCACTTTTAAATTATATACTCATTCTATCTTTAATTTTTATTTAATGTTATTCCGTCCTAATTTTTTTATCACGAGGAAATTATCTTGGATTTACTGGAATGATGATATTTTATCGTTTTTTTACTTTTCTTTAACTTTTTTTTCCGCAGGCGAGTTTTTCACTTCCGCGAATCTCTTGGCATTTTTATCGTTCAATATGCAAAGTGCATAATCACCGGTCTGACTACTCCGCGATTCTTCAGAGCAATGTGAGAAGAAAGAACACAGAAAGAATCGAAGATCACGAATTAAAATGAAAATTCAAATAGCTTAATGGGTATCGTTAAATGAAGTTTACATCGGAACTTTTTATTCCCCTTATCGTTCAGTGAATAAATACGAAATGATTTTTAGCATCTTTATGGAGACAACGTTGGAAAACATTCGAGCGTTCATCATAAATGTTTCCAAGTCATTTTTTATCGATGAATGATATTAAAACACGTTTTGTGCACGAGGCAAGTTTTTATCTTTGTGCGATATAACGGCGATTTTTTTCTTTTTCCGTTCCTCTCCTTGTCACATTTTTTCCCATATTTTATCTTTTTTTTTCTTGTTGGAACACTCACGCATTCGACATCAGCTGTGACAACATATAAATACTGAATCTAAGTATTATATAGCGTTCTACTATTTTTCGCCACTTTTAAGCTTTGAAATTAAAAAATTTGAAATATAATTTCAACAAATTTTAATCGGAATAGAATCAAACATTTTTTGAATAATTATTCTTATTTTTTTTTTGAAAAGAGATTTAGAAAATATGTAGGTGAAGCAATTTTTAAATAAATGATTTTTACATTAAAAAATAGATAAAAATGAATTTTACTCAACATTGCGTAACTCGTAAATAATTTTGTTGGGCAAAATAGAGTATTTTGTGTATCAACCCGAACGCGATTGCATGATAATGTTTATTGATGTCTCTGCAGAGGAAGATCTCATCCCGCCGAGACAACTTTTGAGTTATTATTAATAGATGGATTACATCACTAGAAATGCGATTGGCTTTTCTAGTCTCGTCCCTCTCGCGCTCTCTCACTCATCCTTTCATTCTCTCTCTCTCTCTCTCTTTCTCTACAGCCCTCTCATTCACGCAACTACACGATCGAACATTCGCTAAATACTTTCGCAAAACCTGTAAGCGAAATATCAGCCCGATAACGACCAACCTTGATACATTTTTACTTTTTCAAATGTACATAAGACTGTTACATTTTTTGCCACAAAAAACACGAGTGTTTATCTCATCAAGTCATTATAGTTTAATTTTTTTAGACATTGTAACTTTTTTCTATTAAAAATAAACTTCAAAGTAATTACGTAAAATAAAATGGTATTACTATGGTCTGCAAATCATTTTTTTCATAGAAGGAATGTGCTCGGGTTTACGGAAATTTTTCCTGACGTAATCTTGGCGAATCCTTCAACAGGTATATAGAACTCCTCTCGATACGATTCACGAGTTTATAAAATACATTTTTTTTTTAGAACAACTTGGAATTGTACTTACTCGTCCATCTTCACCATTTTTTAAGAGTCAAGGTAAAACTAATTGTTTGCGAAAGGACGAAGAACGAAAAAAAAGGGAAATTATTATCACAGTTCGTCCATCACAGAGTAAAGTGTACACGATAGAATATTTCAGTATTCATTATTTATCAGAATTCGCGAGCGATTGTTGGGTGAAAAAAAAACATCAGAGAGTCGCTTCCTCTCACGTTTTCTTCTCAAACGTTTCATTGGTTCAGATCTGTTACAGTATTATTTAAAATTTGATTAGAAAAATACATATTATTTTTTCACTAGGTGCTTCGATTTAAAAAATTGATGACGAGTTTAACAATTTTTATTTTATCAGTTGTACTTTAGTTTGAGTTATATCTCGGTTTTATTGTGACTGTCCACTTTTCCGGAGGACATCCTGCGCGCTAGAGCCGTCGCGAGTCACTGTGAACTCGTGCTCGCGACTGCCAAAGCTTTATACTTAAAGCGCGCTTTTGGTGATGATAAAAAAACTCGCCGAACGCGTCACACGTCAGACAGTGGAGGAGGAAAAGATTCGAGAGACGAGTCTCTCTCCTACTCTGACTCTTCGCACTTTCACGCCAAGTGTATTTCCCCATTAAACGCGATAACGCACCCTTGAGATATCCGACATGTTTTTTTACTACCTAGATAATTTACACGTAAAATAAAAAAAAAATCTTTCTTTACAGAATTTTAGAACATATTTTTCTCAATTTTTTTGTTTGTTTTTCTCAACTTTTTGTTTGTTTTTCATAAATTTTTTGTTTTTTTCAATTCTTATTTATCATGTTTGGGTTTTCGGCTTGTTGAAGATAATCGACATTGGGATATAGATTAGAATTTATCGGCGCGTGCCCGGGAAGACGTTAACCATTCGTATTGAAATTCGACGCTTTTGACGTAATCACATTTTGGTCTTGGATGGATACCGTAAAATGAGAAACGGCGGCGCAGTTTGATGGATTAAAAGCCGATAGTGAGTCAATATATCTTCCTCGTTGTTGTTGCAAAATGTTTTTTGGCGCTTGAACTTTGAACGCTCTTGTTAAATTTGACGTGTGGGAGTTTTCACGCAGGGATGAGAAGAAGTTCGGTAAATTTGGTGAAATATTTGAGAGCGCAGACAGGAAGTTGCGAAGAAAAATATAATGGTTGATGATGAAAATTTGGCGCAAGCTCAAAATACGAACGCTCGAAAGCTCAAAGTTGGAAAAACGAAAATAAAAAGAAAGATACAACGAGCCAAGAATGAAATTATCGCTTGCACTTTGAAGCGGAACGATTAAAGAAAAAAAAAGAGCAATTCGTATTCTCTGACAAGAGTGAGCCTACGAAAGGGGCTTTCATAAACAATAAAAGTGATCGTTCGTCGATAAGAAAGTGCAAATACAATGTAACGTATCGATATGAAGACTTTTTTCAATGGCCGGAGAAAAGATAATGGCAGCCTCGATTCTCGATATGAATTTCTTTTCCACGATTGTGCTCGTGCGTTCAAAACAATGTTTTGACAATTTCTTTCGAGCGCGATCTTTCGGCGGGAAATTCGAGCGAATTCGAGCCGACGTCGACGCGACGACGGAATACTCTGGAAACTGAACGAGCGAGTCACAATCGACATGCGATTTTAATGAAATAATTGAAGATGTAAACAATTGAAGAGAATTAACGAATTTGTCGGTTCTACGTCTCTTGGACTCACCGCGTGACGTAGATCCGATGTTTAAAACGCGCTCATACAAGTTGTTTGCCGAGTAATAAGCGTCGGCGTTAAAAGCGAGCAATCGCTGCCTCGGCCAGCATCGTTGATACCCGTGCGACTATTTTTTACTCTATGGAAAATATGCGTGGATGTTATGTGCTTATACGCATCGAGAAATTGACGATCGTGTCCAGCCCAGTGTTTTGTGCGAGATAGCACGTATTTATATCGCGCGTGACATCTAACACGTCGTTCCGCACTGGAGGAAAAAGCATGATAAATCTTACTACAATGCGACAATTATACTGATTTTTTAATAAAAATAAATATAAATATATGGCTATTCTATCCATTGTAGTTGATTTCCACAATTGCTCTAAGCACTGAGAGAAATCACGATAGTAGGTTTAAAGGGGTCGTGTTGCTAGTCAATTGGTTATCTTCAATGAAAAATTTCTGATTATTGTTTACTTTGACATTCTGAGTCATGGATTCTCAAGTATTTTCATTAATTTGAGGATCTGCTCAAGTAAAATGCTCATGAGCGCTGACAACTTTCGAGACGCTTATTTTGACACACAAAAATGCCAAATGAGTAGGCCTTAAGAAACTGCGTGAAAAATTTGTCGTAAATGTGCAATCGAAAAAGTTGGTCAAATCACGTCATCATAGTCAACTAGAGTTGTCAGTTATGGGAATTTGACACACATTTTTCTGTTTAAATTGATAAAATTTCTGTAATTACATCGATAACCTACATTTTTTACGACTTTATATGATTCATTGAAATGAATTTAAAAAATTAAAAATATTCTCAATTGTCTAATGTTATTGAACAGTTTCATTAATTCTATAACATGTATGGTAAATTCAGTTATTTATTTGATAACACTCATAACATGGACAGAATTTTAAATTTTAATATAACTGTTAATTTACATTTAAAATATATATTTAGTTTTGCATAAAAATTTATTTTCAATATAGGTAATCAGTGTAGTTATCACTTCGTAAAATCTATTATCGTGATTTATCACAGTGCATCGTTTATCATTGAATGGGTATGAAAATCATCTATAGAAAAATTATTTAAAGCTCGTTGTTTTAACATTTTTTCTATAAGATCGGTCAGACAGATCTCTCCATCACCATTCGTGAGAAAAATTTATTTTATTTATAATTATTCACTTATCTGACAAATATTACAAAATTCTTTTCTTAAACTTCACCAATTAATCTTGCATGCATTTTTCTCTCGCGACATCTGTAGAAGTAAATCGCTAAAAATTTAATATAAATCTGTCAGTTGCGAGTGTAAGGGATGAAGATATACTCAAATCGCGACCGTTTCACAGATCTAAGCTCATAGCAGAATCATCTTCACTGGGAAACGATTTGAAAGATTCTCTCCTCCACCCCATCGTTTTTGTCACCAAAACGTATATATTTTTTTATAATTAATTTATTGATATTTCCAAGGAGTACGCAATTCACGAAAAGAACCACTGATTTTTCAAAGATCCAGCTAATTCATTTACGTGGCGCCACATGTTTTTCGACACAGGAAATTTTTCACACAAATCCGTCTAGGTTACTCACTCATCGTTGCCGAAGGTACGATAATTCGCGTTGCGCGACATGTCTGCAAGGGATGACAGACTTGGAAGCTTGTGGGTCTTTCACGCAATGGACACTTCGTTAAATATATAGTTGTCTCGGTTTTATCGCGGTATAACTGCCTCGCCGGTCACGAGTTGCGAGCCTATCGCTTTATTCCATATTATTTACTTTTTTTTTGCTCTCTCAGCTTGGTCATGTGCTTGTTGCTTTCGTAATAACTTTTAACGCCGTTTCATCTTTCATTCCGCTTTCTCCTCTTTCATTCTACTGCTATCACCCTCGCCTCGTCCTCCGATACGCCGAAACGGGGAACGAAACGCGAGTTATCCGTTAATTCGATCTTACGACTCGCAATCTCTTCCTTGTCTGAATCCCCACCTGTCGATCTTTCACTCCCCTGAATTCTTTTTGTTTTTTATTTTTTTATTTTTTTTTTTTTTCAAATTTGACTCCGCATCGGTACTCACGCTTGGGACTTCCGGTGTTCCGGCAGCACGTACGGCTCGCGATCCAAATTTGTCATTTCGCGCGACGATATTGACCGATGAACTTTTACGAATAATAATAATTATTATTATTATTATTTGGAAATCTGAACTGAGCTCTTGATGTCACGAAAAATGAATTTCAGGGTGGAAACAAGTAGTTGCAAGAGTTGATATTAGGTACATTAGAAAAAACGAGAGATGTAATCGCGGAGTCAGGAATGGAAAGTTCGGGCGCGCGGTCGAGACATCTGTGCGCGCAATGAAAGGGAACGCGCCGATTAAATATCTGATTCGAAAAATTTATTATCAGCGTTTCGAGCATCGAGGTGAGATGGGGATTATTTGGTCACGAGACTGACCTGTTATCGTCACTTTCATGGTCGTGTGACGGATTGCCGTTTGTCTCGGTGAGAAATGTGGATAAATATAAGATGAAAAAACAATGGTGCGAGTGCTCGAAATTTAAAGAATGTTCTTCCACTCGTCCTCGTCGTCGCTCGTTTTCATTTTTATCCCCCGCCGTTTCTTCCTCCACACTCGATCGCACGTGCGGTACGGCCAACGACGTGACGGGACTTCTCGGCCGGAGCACACTCGCCAAGATGCGATTCGGAGACCACGAAACTCGATGCCTGACTTTTCAATAAGAAATCGCTCGTCTGACCACATCCAGGCTTTTCCCCTCCCTTATGCTAATTTTATCGTGCCGATACTTTCGTGCGAAAATACGCCGCGCATTCCCGACCTTCTCGCCACGAAATTCCAGCACGTGTGTCTCCAAAAATCAAACGCAAGAAAAATGTTAGTTTTGCCTTGTGATTATTGGTTTATTTTCTGCCGCCATCCCAGTTACTTTGAATTTTTAACAAGAATGTGTTATTGTTCGATATCTGTTAATCTAATTAATCGCACACGTGATTGTTTTTTCAACATTTTTCTCTTTTCCTTTATTTGAATTTTAAATTAATTTTACGATCCGGCGGAGATTCCTGGCAGTCGAGAAATTACGTCATGGCATGCGATACACTCGTGCAATGGGGAATTGTGTTATCCTCACGTGACGTTTCGGAGCTGCGGGAAAACGTTTATCGATCGAACACAATCGTGGTCAAGGCGTTCACTTTTCGTCACCAGGAGTTTTATTCTCTTTTTGCAGAGCTTTCATGTGACTTGCACGCCGTAGAAAATATTTATTTCGTAATATCTATTGTGTATTTTTATCAAGGTGTATAAATAAAATGTCTCTTTATAAACATATCTAGAGTATATAAAAAAATTTAAAAATTGAAGCGAAAATCACTTGATTCTCGATAAATAAAAGTCCATTCATTTATCAACAATAATGAAAGGCATAATTGAAGAAATCGCACGAGCCGAAAAATTAGCATTTATCGTCCTCACGATAAGATACAAATCGAGTCTGCTCGATGTTAATCAGTATTGTGAGATTTTTCTGAGATACACATGCTAATTTGTATTTTTATCAATAAAAACGATCTGCCCGTACCTCAGATGCAAATATTTGGGGAAAACAGAATCTTTTCGTGTCGATGACCTTTCATCTCGTTCTCGATTATCCTCTATGCTCTATTTTTGCATCAATAGCCTATTTTTTTCCTCGCGTGCAACGACGAGAAAGTCAGCTTAACCTTCAATGGCAGTGACCGATCGAGTACTTGATCTTTGTTACGATATTGAATTGTTGCGACTAATATCAATTGCATCATCGCCTCTACGATGGATCTAAATTGGAACAGACTGTTTGACGCCTCCGGACTCCTTTTTACATATTTTTTTTTCTATCCGAACGAATGTGCGATCGAGTAATTTTTATTTGACCTCGGTTTATTGGTACAGATACACCATAGGAATCATTTTGTTTACTCTGTGAATCGTTCTCTGATTGAGACAAAGAAATTCTTTATTGAGAATATACATATCACGATTTTTCCTTAAAAATTTATTGAGCTTATTGAAAAATATATAACATTTTGCTTTTTTTCTCGAAATTGATTGTTAAAATTCAATTGTTTATTTAAGTTGAGAAAAATTTTTAGAAAGAAATAACTTTTTATTGGTTTACGTTACTACCTTGATATGAATCAATAATCGATCTTGTACATTGAAAACTGTTGCAAAAGTATGAAAAAAAATGTGTGAAAAGTGAAGAAACTTTCCTTTCAACTTGCAAATTGACTGGTGAGATCTTAAGTAGTTCGTTATATCGTCGAAATGACATTTGATGGCTGATAAATACATGTCTCCGCGTCCTTACGCCTGTAACATATTTTCACGCTGACTATATGTTCAACGACTTTTCGAAAACGAATTTATTTACGCGAGATTGCGAACAAGCGAATAACTCTATCTTCTCTCCCACTTATTTCGTTCTCGAGATGGAAAAAGAAAAATGAAAAGCACGTTTCTATATCTGACTTGTTTTCTATTTTTCCCCCTTTTTTTACGACCGTTTCCCTTATCAATCACGAGGCTCCGTTTCGTCTAAACGGAGATTCCGAGTCATATGACTTCGTAATCTCCCGCAGAGCGCGTCTGTTTGCGCGTATCTGTTGCGTCCGCTGTTAATCTTTTAACGGCACGTGCCCATCAGCTGGCCGTTTATTCGCTTGTCCAGAGTCTATATTTTTCGCTCGCTAAAGAATTTGCACGACGATTCGCAATTCAGAAACGATACGCTGAAAAGCCAACGTTTTTGGAGAGCGCAGTACAGTGACGCCTACGCTAGGCGGCGCGACGGTCACGCGCTCGAATCTCATTCGAAATATTCATGCATCTAGGCTTAAGGGGGGATGAAAAACCGAAAAAATAAAACGTTATCAGCGAAAAAATTAATCGGAAGGAACGATAGCAATTATAGCAATGCTTGGCACGAGTAAGACGGCGCGTCTCGAGTGCGAGAGAGAAAAAAAAGCGGCCTCATGTGACTGGTTTTCGCCCCCTGCACCGCTCAGTCATATATGACTCATTTCTCTTTTCCATTTTTCTTGTTTTTTGCTTTCCGGACGCTCATTTCGCTCGACTAGCTGCGATACGGGCTCTCGATAAACTTTATCGGAATGATAATTTCGTAACTTAATTGAGCGTGAGAGGAACCAAACTCCGAAACGTCACGACCGAAAAGAGACGTGTTCTTCAAATTCTATGTCAATCTTATTTCAACTCGTTCTCACTTGACCCGTGTAAATTTTATCCACGAAAATACCTATAAATACACACGAATTTCTTCAATTACCACATTTTTTTCAATTCTCGTCTATCTACAAATTGAATTGGCGTCCCGTCGAGAACATTTGCTCATCGATGGTTTTTCGCGTTAGAACGATCCAGAAATGATCCAGAAAGAAAATACACCGGATCGGAAATATCAATCGTGAAAGAAAACGGTCAACAATAATATTATTTTCTCAGGAATACGCAAATTGGAAGCATAGGCGGGACACCGAGCAGTTAATCAAGACCCCGCGAACGCGCGTCGCCGATAATAAAAATATAAAATAATATTTTGAAAAAATTGCAATCATCGACTAAATTAGGCTACTCCTTTCTCGTCGCGCGCGTTTCAAGGTGGAAAAATTGTGGACGTCAAAAGCGGATTGGGACGATTGCAAGATAAGTCTCCATGTGACAAAGTGAGCATTAAATTATTGTTCCCGATAAAAAACATCTTCATTGTTTGACGTGTATTTTTAGTTGTCTGCGCTTCCACAAGGAAGCAAGCTAATATCTCGATTACCATAAAATTTATGCTTCTTGCGGAACGCACGTGCCTTTTTCATCTCAAAGCCGCGATAGTGCATCTCATCGAAACGATACGATATTTCTAGGAATCGTCGAGAACATTTATTTTTATCATTTCGTTTTTTTTACGCTAAACGTAAATACTATATTATGTCGCACAATGTTTACCGCAATTGTTTTACACACAGTCCTGATAATTATGATCGTCACTTATTGAGTGAATAAACAATCGCCGAAATTACGAACATCCGGGCTTGTTTTTCACCTTGATAATACGCGTAAAATTATTGTTTTATGCTCGAGGCGAATCGAGCATCGATTGAGTAATTTATTCGGTAACGATATTTTTCGGATGAGTTATGCTTGTGTCGTTCGTCACCTTTTTTATTTATTGAATGAAATGTTTTCAGTTTTGCGTGTTTTGAGCGAATTACATGCACGTGTTTTCGCTCTGACAGATATGTTCACGGACTTTTTTCTTTTATCGAGGAATCTATTCGCTGTTTTTCTATTCTCGATCAAACACATTATGGTAGGTCGTGATCAGGTCGCTAAATTAACACTGGGAACGAGGAAGCACGCGACGACCTCGTGATCAATCCGCGCATTGGAAAAACTTGGCGGTACTAGGAAAGCGCAAAAAAATAAAAAAATAAAAGGGGAAACGAGAGAGTAAAGCTAATAAGAATAAATAACTTCGTTCGGTAAAATAGATAAATCGCTCTGAATATGCATTCGCAGTTCGTAAAAACGTTTTCTGTACAGCGTTTATCGACGGAGTACATGTATTTTGTGTTTTGAATCTAAATTTTATCACCGCCTCCTTCGATTCTTAGAACAATTATTATCGTAAATCGTACTAATATTGAACTTATTGATTTCTCAAACAAAATATAACAATTGTGATAATTTCATACTTAAAGTTGTTTTGTATGAAAAAAAAGTGACAAACGGACTGATATTATTACAGAACCAAATATATTTTATTTAAATTCTCCCCTAAAGATACGCTAAAATAAAAGTATGATAGAACTTTTACTACAAAAAAGTGAAAATTATATTCTGATTACATATTATAGAACCAAATGTATCTTATTTTTTTGTCTTATCCTTGTAATTTATGTTTATTTCGTATTACTATAAAAATATATATTTTGTTCTAAAATAATAAGCATAGTTGTTACTGTCTGGTAAAATTGTTTAAAATCATATTATAGTTTCAAATAAACGTTGAGATTTTGACGTTTTCTGCACTCCCCAGATTAGCAACGTGTCTTCAAAAAGTGACGTGGTAATATACTATATAAAAGAATACCTCCACGTGACGAAGTGCATGCCTTTTTCGGATTTAGCGAGATTAAAGATATGTCTCACGTGTCGCGTCAACATAGAATCGAGAGCCATGATAATCCAATAATGAAAACGTGAATAGAGTAATCCTGACAATGAAAAGCTCCAAATTTTTCGCAACCGAAAAGCTCGTCGTCACCGATGAGCGTTTTCTCGGAAATGTAACATTTATTCATGCAGTAATTCTGGCTCTGTTCCAGAGCTCGATTTCTCGGATGGTCAAGGAAAACACGCAAGCGTCTAACAGAATTTCACGATATTTTCGTACTTCTGCGTTTCGGAGCTTTTCACTCGTTTGCCTCTAAAAAATGCCAAGTCCGCGTGCCAAAATAATGCGCCGAGGTTCCTCAGTCCTCGCCCGTCGATCGCCCCGCAATGTCACCGTTTTCGGAAAGTGCCAGAATCGAGGATGATTCGAATCTTTCCGCGTCCAGCATTTCGAGCCTCTTTCCGGTAATTTTTCCCAGCATTCCCGATTATTCTCGAAAAATGAAGAAAAAATAAACAGAAATTGCGCTTGCATCATCCGGAATGAGAGTTTTCGTTCCGCGACTTTTGCGTATTTTTAAAACGAAGAAAATCGGATTAGGGGAAGTTTGTCCGCGCAATTTTTCAAGGGAACGCGGTCAGTGCGTGTCACGGTCGATTATCGAGCGTGCGCCCGCAAACTTGCGGCGCAAATGCAAATAAGTTGCTCGTCGAACGGGCGGAGGAGGAATGTAGACCGCGAACAAACGTACGAGCACGTTTAGCGGCAAAATGGTCCCCCTGGCGGCAACGCGGTCGAACTTTTCTCGAAGCACGTGTGGAACGTTTCAAAAGCAAACGGAGCGTGATGTATCGGCGATGCTTCCGTAGGGCTTCGAGCCTTCGCCAAGGTTAAAGTGATTACAACTAAAAATAAGGATAAAATATAATCTGCACGTTGGGATAGATGTTATAAAAGGTAATGAACGGGAGAATACCGGCATCACTTCGTGTTCGGAACTCTCTGGAGAAACACGAATATGGATTTCACGCAAAAGCGAATTTATCAGATTCTTTTGTCAATTCTCGAACCGCTCGAGAATAATTTGACCAACGAAGACCGCGAACCCACTGACGAGGACAGTGATTGATAAAAATCGGTTTCAAAAAACGGAAAATTTAATCACGCGAATCAAAAATACGAGAATTAATAAAAATAATGTGCTGAATTCGTCTCGAATCAACCTAACTCGGCTTCTGGTTTTATTCAAATTTCTTTTTTCTTCTTTTTTGACACTGAAATAATATTGGAAAAATGATGAAACGTACGCGCTGCTGTCGGTCGAAGTCAGACTCCGATTTCTACTCCTCAAAATTGAACGTCATCGACAATTATTTGGAACAAAAGAATTCGTTGATGAAAGAATCGAAGACGAGCTTTTTTCGAGTAAGTGCGATAATGTTCTTTCGTGATTTCATCAACGTTCGGAGCAAGCTAGTCGCGATTTTCTCGTGAAATATTTTATGAAGATAACTCGCGGTGAAAGATTTGCAAATGATTTGAAAATTTTGAACGCGAGCGGAATTTAATGATGAATTTTATTCTGTGCGCAGCGAGAAAAAAACCATGATCTGGCGGAAGAGATAAATTTGGACGACGATTCGATAAATTATTGGCCGAACTGCGACACTTCGATATGGATGAGGTCCTGCGAGGAGGAAGTCGTTTTGCCGCTCGTGGGAAAAATAACAGGCGTCATACCAAAGTGGCTTCGCGGTACGCTTCTGAGAAACGGTCCAGGAAGCATCAAAGTCGGTGACTACAGATTCGATCATCTTTTCGACAGTTCGGCCCTTTTGCATCGGTAAGTCTGTGAATTTTTCTCATCGCGAAAACAACCAACAGAAAAATCACTTTTCGAACTGGAAAAAAAGCAAGGAGATCCCCCCTTCGATTCGAATAGAAATTCTGACAGGGCGATTATTCGACCAAGTGTGAACTACGAGCGAAAGTTCCGGTACTAAATCAATTCGTTCGCGCGATGAAGGTCGTCGCCGGATCTACGAATTTAAAATTATTTCGAGCTTCCCCTAACAATTTTGATATCGTCTATCCGATGAAAAATCTCCATCGTACTCTTAATATTTCCATCAACAGATTCGAGATATCCGATGGAAACGTCACGTACCAGAGGAGATTCGTCCAGACTGACGTTTTTAAAAAAAATCATCAGGCGAAGAGAATTGTCATGACTGAATTCGGTACCAAAGCGGTGCCTGATCCCTGTCAAACAATTTTTCAGAAGTACGTACATTTCAGATAATTTAATACTTATAAAATTAAAAAACAATTTTATTTATAACAAGTAATTTTTGTATTTTATCAGTATCTCTGCCGTTTTCAATCCAATCGGAAATCTTTCGGACAATTCCATGATATCGGTCTATCCGTTCGGTGACGAGTATTACACGTTCGCTGAAGCGCCGGTGGTCCATCGAATCGATCCAAAAACTCTCGAGACTTTGAACAAGGTAAAGGAATTTCGAATTTCGTCTAAATTTATTTTTATTTATTGCTTTTGTTAATGGTCTTTTAATTGTCATCGTTGAACAAGAAATTTCATGAAGATTTTTTGGAATTCAGGTGAATCTTATGGACCACGTTGGCATAATAAATCACACGTCCCATCCACACGTGATGAACGATGGAACGGTTTATAATATGGGAATGAGTATAACATCAAAAGGGCCTGCTTACAATATTGTTCAATTTTCGCCGAGTCGTTTGACAATAGGTAATAAGTGATGAAAAAATTACTTAAATAAAAAGTTCAATTGAATGATAAATTAACTTGTAAAAATTAATTTACGTGTTTTCAAACAATAAAAGTGAATTTTTATATTTTTAAATGATAAAAATACATGATGAAACTATTATATTAAAAATTAAAAATTAAAATTATACAGACGAGTCCGGAGAGGAAAAAACATTGTCGATGTTCGATCAGGCGACAATCGTGGCGACGATTCCATCCCGATGGATCTTGAATCCTTCGTACATGCACACCTTTGGGATAACGGAGAATTATTTTATAATCGTCGAGCAGCCTCTCGGAGTCGCCCTTATGAAGATGATCGCGTGTCAATTGAAAAACGAGCCCATGTGTTCCTGCCTCAAGTGGTACAACAACGAGAATGTAAGAATTCGACATTATTTTTTAATTTAATAATAACAAAATTAATTTTTCTAAAATGTATCCTTTGCCAGCTCGATTTTATTTTTTTATTTTAGATAAGTTTGATGAGCAATTCAATTTTATTTAATACGAATTCTTAAATTTAATCGAGTTTAATGAATTAGTTTCAATTGGTCTTAATTAATATTGACGTTGATCACATAATTTTTTTCTTGAAAGTGATTTCAACATTGACCCAATTTTATTTATTCAATACCAGACTCTCATCCACGTGGTCGCAAGGGACGACGGTCGCCTCGTGAAGAGCTTCGTCGCCGAAGGTTTCTTTTATCTCCACATAATCAATCAGTTCGAAACGCGAGACCGCGATTACGTTGTCTTGGACATTTGTTGCTACCGCGATGCCAAAATGCTCGATTGCATGTACGTGGACGTAATGAAGGTCAGTGATAAAGAATACAAAAAAAATAGTCTAGCAAAAATTTTAAATAAAAACATTTTAAATAAAACAAAAAATTTTGAATTTTGTACTGCCAGAATATGCATAAGA
This sequence comes from Cremastinae sp. A BG-2022a, assembly GCA_030522545.1. Taxonomy (NCBI): domain Eukaryota; kingdom Metazoa; phylum Arthropoda; class Insecta; order Hymenoptera; family Ichneumonidae; species Cremastinae sp. A BG-2022a. Next base: position 83,812 of record JAPYYW010000067.1, on the reverse strand, counting down.
ATCCGGATTATTCGAAGCTGTTCCGTGGCCGACCTTTGAGATTCATTTTGCCGATGAAAGAGCCAGAAGCTGGCACCCCGACGGAGGAAAATCTGATTAAAATTGATAACGTTAATCAGAGCATCGAAATTTACGATTTTGCGGAAAGTGAAAAGTCTGAAAAAGCGAATGACGCGAAAAACGATGAAAACGCGAGGGTTCAGGAAAACGAGAGCGTTCTCAAAAAACGAGCAACGGCCCATCTTTTGCCGGATGGAAGTATTTACGTAAAACCGGAACTGCTCTGCGATCTTGGTTGCGAGACGCCGAGACTCAATTACGAATCTCATCTCGGTCAGGAGTATCGCTATTTTTACGCGATATCGAGCGACGTCGACATCGACAATCCTGGAACAATCATAAAAGTCGACACTTTTAAAAAAACGAGAAAAATTTGGAGAGAGAAGGGACTTTATCCCAGCGAGCCGATATTCGTTCCGGATCCGAACGGAAAGGTAAATGAAACAAAAAATTTCGACAAAACTGTTAGATAAATATTTGATGCAATAATAATTTCGAGAATTGTATGTTAAAAAAATAAAATGTTAATTTAAAAAAACAGAGCGAAGACGACGGTGTCGTTCTCAGCGCGGCTGTCTGGGGCCACGAGCGGGAAACCGAGGTGGCACTTTTGATTCTTGACGCGGTCAGCATGGAGGAAATCGGACGCGCTAGCTTCGTAACACCTGGCCCGGTGCCAAAATGTCTTCACGGCTGGTTCAGTTTCGACAGTTAATCAAAATCAAATTAATCATTCATTTTTTCTCCCCTTATCGTTCTCCCCTCATCTTTTTTACCGTCATCAAAAATTCCTTTCTCACTTCGATAAACGTAAGTAATAATAATAATAATAAGCAATAATCATTCCTATTAAGAAAATGCTGTATCGGACTCTCAAATAAATTAAATTTATACACACAAAAAAATCGTCTTCTTCTCAAGCTTGCGACATTTATATTGGAATAAATTAGATTTAATGTCTTTTCTTCTCAAAATGATATACAGTATTTACAAGTGACGAAGGAGGCGATCGACGCTTTCGATAAAATCGCCACGCACGCGCTCAGCGCTCTTAACAATTAATCGCTCGGTTACACGCACATCGATTAACACTTTCAATCGTTGTCGTCGTTATGGATGGAATGTTGAATAAAATGTTGGCAGGCCTCGGCCGAAGAGTCACTGGTTATGACTGCGTATCACCAAAACGTAATCAACGAAATTTAAAACTAACAGTTAAATGTACAAAAGGAAATGTACGATTTGTTTCTTCACCGATGCTGCATCGTTTAAAAAAATTATTAATTTTTTTTTATTAAAAAAAGAAACATTTTTTTTTCCTCGGACAAGTTTTCTAAAAAATTGTTTCTTTTCTGTTTCTTTCAACGACACAGCGATCTTAAAATGATTTTTTTACAAATGTTTTTTTTTTTCGAGCTCGTCGAGTCACGAAATTTTCGAACTTTGTTCTGTGCACTAATATCGATAACGATATAATATTAATAACTATATAGTAATAATAGCTATTGAAATTGTAAAAGATCCTAGGCATAACGATATCACCGTTATTGATTTCTTTGCATTTTTATTGCGCGGTCCCTCGTATTTTTTTTTTCATTTTTTCATTTTTTCATTTTCATATTTTATCGCGATTTCTTTCGCAATTTCTCGAGGAAATCTCACTTAAATCTGGCCACGCCGCTCGGCGACGCGACTATCACAATTTATTTTATCATTTTTCTTCATTCGATTCAGGCCTTCTCAACTTTGTCATCAGACGCGTCAATCTTGGCTGAGCTTATGGAGTTCAGCGTCGTCGCTTCGACGACGCCGTTCTCCTCTTCCTTCGCTTCCGTTTCCTCGACCTCGCTGCGCGTCAAACTCGACTCTGAAACCGTTCCGTGCATTTCTTGGTGCATCGGTAGAATTCCGGAATTTGCATCCTCAATGGCTTTCCTCAGCTATTTGAGAAAAAAAAATTATTCATTAATTTATTAATTTTATAAAATATTTATTTTATTTTGTGATATTCTTCAGAAATATATATTTTTTTAAATTATACACAACGAGTGTTTATATTAAAATGTTGGAAAAAAGAAAAATTTATGATTTTCTTCACCTCTTTTAGTCCAACGACTCCGACGAGTCTGCCGATCGCTGTGACGTAAGCGTGGTTCACGCCGACCATGCTGAAGAGGCTGTGAACTTTGAGCAACGACGTTCTCTCGACGAGCTGAAACGGCGCAGGATCGATATGACACCTCGAAAAATCAACTTCGAGGGCCATTTCGCTCTCTTCCCATCGCTTTTGATCCTCAGCTGACATATCTATGACTCTTTCTCTCGGCTAGAAAAATCGGAAGATCGAAAAAGGTCTATAAAGTATAATTATGAACAAATAAAAAAGCTACTAAACAAATAAGCCAAAATTTCATTAAAATTTTCCCTTTTTGGATATTAGGGATCAATATTTTTAAGTTTTGTTCAAATTTTGTTGATACTGACCAATTGAACCTTTTTGGACGTAGCTGGACTCGTCGACAGCATCGGATGGTGGGCTTGAGGCTCTTCGACGCTGTCGCGTCTCGTCACGTTGCTCACGGAGCCCAACTCGGGATCAGGATCGACGTCCTGGAGTGTTGCAGATTTTCGAAATATCGCTTCGAAAGCCAGTCGTATTCTACAATTGCACAAATTATTTTAATCTTTTATTATCTTTTGTGTCCTCATTATTCCAAGATTTAATTCGATTTCGTTATTTTTTGTGTCTTTATTTATTTCAAGATTTAATTTACCTGCTCTCAGCACCGGTAACCGTAGTGTACGGCGTTACAGCTGGACTTACTAGTGGACTAAAACCTTTCAGCGTGAAAGAGTTGGTTTTTTTGAGAATCGATTTTTTCGGCTGCGAACCAAAAACTGGAGAATGATAAGTCGGCTGCGAACAATAAAAGAAAATAAAAATGGTATAAAAATTATTTTTCATCTGAAATAAGAAACGAGACGAATGAATGAATCTGAGTATAATTTGGTGGGTTTGAAGAATGAGAATAAAATATTGGAAATTGTTCTTTCTCACGTTTTCTCCATTGCCTGGAGACATCGACAGGTCGTTGAAGCTCTGTCGCTGCATTTTAAGAATGTCCGGCGCCGGGATGACCTCGAACCGCGATGGTCTCCGAGTTCTCTCTTGCTCTCTAAGCTGCTTTTCCATTTCTTCTCTCGCCCTCTCCTCCGCCTCTTTGTGCATCTTCTGAGCAACCTGGAGACGCCTCTCTCGTCCTATGTGCTTCTCGATAAGTTTTATCAGTTCTAGCCTCTGGATCGAGCCCAAGAGTATCATCGACTCGGGATTATCCACCAGAGGAAATCCCCGAAGCTTTCGGTTCTCCTTCAAGATTTCTTTCAACCTCTCGTAACTTATTCCGTGCCATATGTTTCTCACGTCTCGTACCATGAAATCCTCCACATAAACGTTGTACATACCTGTATTTTGATAAATGTGTCATTATTTATTAATTTCTTTAATCATTATTTTGTTCAATTTTTTATACTTCATTCCTGCTACCCTATTCAGGGCAAGAAAGTGTCTTACAACTTTCAAAAAATCAATTGTTTTTTCTATTAAACGTTTGTAAAAAGTCTTAAGAGAATTGTGTACAAATTTCAGAGCTAAATTTGAAGCCATTCAGAAATTATATAGCAAAGATATGTATATAAAAAATCGTATAAAAAAATATATACGGTTTCATCACCAATGTACTTTCAAATATTTCATCAAATTTGAATTAAAAAAAATCTTTTTATGAAAAAAAAATAACAAAAATCCCTTAAATTCATTAATTTAAACGATAATTTATCTTTTTTCTTACCAAATTCGTTCCATAGAATGCGACAGAGAAAAAACGATGATTGTACTTTCGTTTATTTTACGTTTTTAATGTGATTATCAAAGATGGGGGAAAACTTGCCTGAACTCGATGGCAGTAGATCCGGCAGATACGGCAATTTTTTAATCAATATAATACTGTCGTATATGCTAGGCTGCAGGAGTGCGGCGATCGCGTTGCTTATCAGTACAGCGATCATGATCGGTACGATGTGAGTTATCTGGCCGGTCATCTCGAATATTATGACGCTGACGGAAATGGTGTGGGTGACGGCGCCGGAAAAAGCAGCCGCGCCGACAGTCGCGTATCCACCTAGGCAAATTCATTGGAAATTCAACGTAAGAACTTTGAAATTGAATTTTAAGGGGTTTCGGTACAGCTGGCGAAAATAAATGAAGTTTTACGGGTTAAAAGTATAGAGAATCGAATTTTTTTAAGAACACGATGAAAATTTGAAAGAACGTTCTTTGTCACTAAAGAAATTTATATAAATTCAGAACAAAAAAATTGTCTACATTGTTTTCGAGTAATCAAGTGTTAAAGTTACATTCTTATATACGGAAAGTATAACTATATTGTCTAAAAAATGATATTTCATGGTTCAATTGTTCGGAAAATATGTAGACGAAAATTCTTAAAAAATTTGTGTTTACGCAATCCATATGAAAGAATATCCTCTCCAAGTTTGAACGAATTTTTATCATTTCGTTATGGTGTACCGAAACACCTTAAGATGATGCCGTAGATGTACCACGTGACACGAAACGCGATTCGTTCAAACATGCAAATTATTGATATTTCATAAAAATCCAAAGATTAACCCATTTTTGCTACTAACCTGCGTGGGCTAAACAAATATTATTCTCATTGATAAAGAATTAAAGAAGTTTGAACCAATCGCGTTTTACAAGTGTCTGGGATTTGCGGCATCGTCTTAAGTCAATAATTCACTATCTTTGAGAATAAATATCTGATTATTTTTCGTATTGAAACTGGCGGTAAAAGTTTGAGGACACTTTACCGGGTATTATCGGCGTGCTGATACCTCCGTAACGAACTCCGGTTGGGAACCAGAGCGCCATCCCTTCGCCGACCGCACGGCCGAGGGCCGCGCCGATTTTGAATACAGGTATGAAAATACCTGAAGGGACGGGAACTGTCGAGCTTATTATCGAAAAAACGAACTGAAATGTAAAATAGTCGACGTTAATGCACACATTTTTTCACGCGAGCACAAAATTTCGTAAGTGTGAAATACATTTTGAAATTTACGGTAAAAAGAACGAATCCCAGGAGACCGATGAAGACGTCCGAATGCGGAGTGGACCAATGCTTTACCACGCTCATTTCCTCGACGCTCAGATCGCTCTTGGTCCACGTAAAGTTCGTAAAAAGTCCGTGCACTTGGTCGTGCGTGTTCAAATCCCCGGCCATGAATTGTCCAAGGCCCAGTGGAAAGGAAACGGAAGCGACGACTAGCGAGACGATGCCCGGATAGAGAAAACGACTGAAAAATTACACGAAATCAACTTTAATTACAATCAATTGTAAAAAATTCAATAAAATAAGTTTCATCTAAAATTATTTCTTTAATCATCTTGAGCAGCAATTTTAAAAGCTGCAACATAAATTGAAATGTTGAAATGAATGATAAAAAGAATTTCTTATAACTATATTATAAAACTAAATATATATTATTCAGAGCCTGTCCTAATTTTTTCTTGTTTTACCATAAAAATATATGTTTAATTCTAAAATAATTAGCTAGCATAGATTTCACTTTATCTTCACAAAATCGATATAATTATGCGGATGCACGATTAAAAGAAAAATTTAAATAAGGTATCTGTAAAATTATAACGAAAAGTACCAACTTTTTTTGAAGAAAGCTGTTCATGCTCTTGTTCTTTCTCATAAATATGACGTATTGCCGGTGAAGCCAGACGTAGAAAGCGCCGAGGAGGCCGCTGCCGACGCCGATTAGAGCGAAAACGAATAGTTCCTGGGGATCGAAGGGAAAGTCCATGGTGAAGTTGGTGATGAACATCGCGGTGATGGTTTCTTCGCCGTGGAACCAAATGGCGAGCAATCGAAACATGGTGGCGCCGCATACGGCGGTGAAGAAGCCGCGCCAGTAGTTTCGGACCGCGAAGTAGACAGTCGTGACCTCGATGCTGAAGAGAACGCCGCCGATCGGGGCCGCGAAGCAAGAAGCGACCCCGACGGCGCAAGCGGCCGCGAGCATTTCGCAGTTTCGACTCTCGTTCTCGTAGATCCCTTGGAAACTGGTCACGAGCTTCGAGAGCAGGGTCGCGACGATGCTCGCGATGTGGACGAACGGACCTTCCTTACCCAGAGGCAAGCCGGAACCGAGGGTCGCCGTGAGTCCGACAACTTTCGCCACCAGAGTTCGAAACGTCAGGTATTCCTTGAGCGCGACGCCCCGGAGGATCGTCTTCATTTCCGGGATTCCTGAGCCTATGCTCTGCGGAGCGACTATGTGCACGAAGCCCGCGCTGAACAGGATCAGGCATACCGGAAGCGAGACCCAGGCCAAATATTGCAGCGCTGGGTGCGAAGTCAGATCCTGATACAGCCATATCCTGGCTGGTGAAAGAACAATTAAATCGTCAAAGTAAACGATGAAAGAATATTAAATACAGAGCGAGCTCCCTAGCTTCCTGTTCAAGCGAAGCTCGAAGCGAGGGGGAAGCAAACATTTTGTGATTTTTTGCAAGGACTCGCACTAGGTCTCATTGACTCATAACTTTTCATAGAATTATATTAATATGTCAATTATTTTTAAAGTTATCACGCCTTGAAGATTTTTGAAAAAAATGAAAAGGATAAAAAAACTGATTTTTGGAACAGTTTTTTGAGTTTTTCAATATGAATTCTTAGATTGCGTCTCGGACAAGTAGCATTTTCATTATCTACGGAAAATTTCCCATTGAATAGGCTCTTGAAATCGAAATAAAATTCAAAAAATTTTGCAAATTTTTGTAAGGATAAAAATAAATAAACCAATTCATAACAAAAAATTCACTCTTGTCAAAAACTATATTTTCAAAACCGAGTTTTAAAAGTCTATTCGATCATGATGGAACAATCATTAATATAAAAAAAAGATTGTAAAAACAAATTATATATCAATAAAATGATAATATGGACAATTAATTCGCAATAAAAAATTTAACTGACCGTTATTGCACATAGAAATTCCCCGATCCATCGTGTAACTCAGAAACGCCATAATGACGCCGAGCAACGCGAGAAAGACCCAGTCCTCGCCCAACCTCGCCCCCGTGTGTTTCCACGTGAACGCCAAAAGCGCGATGAGCTTGTTGCATAGTGGACCGCGTCTCGATTTTCTAAGATCCTCGGCCCTGACCTTGTCCAATTTTCGTCTCGCTTTGTCGTGTGATTTGAGCCTCCTCGCTTCTTCTTTTGCGAATTCACCGAGATCCTTCGTATACCGGCCATACATCTGGATAAAAATAATCAAGTAGAGAATTAAACCGAAACGACTGAACGAATTTTTCTCCAAAATGCATTTTTTTTAAATTACAAAATAGTTACATAAAATACAACAATCAGCATGCAACGATTGAAACATGCAAAAATGAGGATTCTCATGTTTATTCGTTTTCGATTGACTCACCCATTATATTAAAAAACTTGCACAGAAAAAATATTTCCAATCCAGATCAGCCTACGAAATTTTATTTCAATTCGATCCTATATATATTGCGAGGGCAGGAATATTTTCCTCCACTTTCGTATCGCGTCGTACATTCAGAAAGATTTCGGAAGAGATATTTTTCTCTCGTGACAAATAAACAATTTTAAAATGAAAGCGGAAATAAACCGAGAGAGAGAGAAGCGCAGTTTCGGGATCTCGGGAATATTAATCACTCCGCTAACTACCCTGCACACTCGTCGTGATTAGTCGCCTGTTTGTCACAGAGTCGTCAAGTGAGCCAAAACACAAATTCCCAAGATAATTAATCAAAGCACTCTGAAAAATGTTCTCACTCGCAAACTTTCGATATTCTTTCGTTTTCGTTGTAATATACAATATTTTCTGCTCTTGTAATATGTATATAATCTTGGTGCAGCTTACACTTACAACGTAGTCATCGTTACAGACGAAGTAGGACCTGTTAAGCAGGGAGGCCGGCATGTACCCTGCCGGAGATTAATCTCAGACCCTGTCAAGCCTTTTCGTTAAACGACTGAACAAAATATATTATCCGGTTGTCAGGTCACGGACGCGTCGGTGGAGTCGCTGGGACCACAGCAGGGGTTTCCTGGCGAGTCATCGAACATTTTTCGTTGCTCCGATGAGGAAATCGCGCCGATTGTTTCGCATGGGAACGGTTAAACCGACGATTCGGCGAAAATTCGACGATGACGATTCGGAAAACTTTTTTTTTCCGATTGCTCTTGAAGGTGGAAATACACTGCCCAATTTTTCCGAGTGCTCTCGATAGACTCATTCGCGATGGATGAACCGCCGGAGCGCGAGTTCGAAGTGACCGCGCGCTGTCGTCGAATCTCGCGACTTGTCTAACCCAGACGAGAACCGGACTCTCGGTCCGTCTCCTCGCTCTATCGTTGAATTTGTCGAATTTTGGCAACAGTCGGAAAAACATTATTTTTAGAACACTGGCTGGGCATGCATCTCCGAGCGTCTATTGTTTATGCACTCGAAGCCTTTTCTCATCGCTCCCTTCCCTCATTATTTTTCCCCCCACGTGTGGCAGACGTCAACCGATCGTCCTCGATGGCGCCGAGACGAAAATCGGCTCCTTCGGACATCAACTTATTTTTTAGCGCCTGTCGTTTTAGCACATTTCTCCATCGTTATTTCTGAACAAAAGTGACAAAATTACCGGTTACTATATGTATATTGAACACAAATTCAATTGAACATGCGAACGACGATGTACTCGGCAACACGAAACTCGTAATACAAAATTATTATAACGATAACAATGACGTACATGATATTTTTCAAACAAAAACAAACATTCAATCACGAATATTATTTACGTGTATATTTTTTAAACTAAAATTAAATTTTATGGACGTTTAAACATTTTTAAGTCGCTGTCACTGAGAACGATATATATCTTTTTCTCGCATTTTTACTGTGGTTTTTGCGAATTTTATGTTTTTTTTTGTTGCTTTTTTTTCGAGGGAAGCTTGCGAACTTTCGCGATCAACGTTTTTCACGTACTTCTCGACTTGAGACCTCGATTTTGACTGGCTCGCCGTCCCTCGTTCCTTCTCGCTTGCACGTTGCTTTTTCGGATACTTCGCGTTTTGGCAGCGTTCGATCACAACTGAGATTCAAACGTATTATGACTCTCTCAAGGGTTTCTCATACGCGTACGATATAAATAATGCGCCTGACCAGATTTTTCCACTCGGGGAAAACGAGATGCGCCAGGATTCGAGGAAAATTCCGCGCGCTCTGAAAATTATTGCCTTCAATGCGACAGTTTTTTTCGCTTTCAACAATAAATATATATCCAACTACGTAACACATCGTAAAAACTATACTAATTTAAACAGTCTACGGGTTTTATTGACTATTTTTAAAACGATATTTTTTCCTTTTTTGTCTATTTATCCTGTTTGCACAGTTTTGCAAAAAACAATGTATCGAAAGGGGTGGCTCATTATCAACGGGATATCTTCGATACGTGTAAATTATTCGGTTACACAAGTAGATTTAGATCTCGTAACGTTTGTCAACTTGTTACCATTAATTTTGGTGTCGGCGAGTGCGAGAGGCTTGCACAGCATATATAGAACACCGCTGAATTGACGTCAGTAACGACCACGTCCTACTGGGCAATCGGCCTCTAATTTAATTTTAGTTATCGGACCTACATAATTAGCCATTTTTTCTAAAAATAGTGAAAACGTGCGTATTATTAGAAACAACGCGGATTTTAACATCCCTATGTACATGTCACGGATTTCTGAAAAATCAAGGAAAATTATTTTTCAGGAAGCAAATAGTTGCTAAAAAGGAAAAATTTCGATAATATTTTTTTTATTGACTCATTTCTGCCTTTTTTTGTGTGATTCAATCACAAACCCGTACGACCGGAAATAGTACGACGAACTCAGAATTCGGCGCGGTGTCATAGCGGTGCATGAAAATTTATAAATAAAATTCGAAATTCTGGAGACGAATACCAGGACGGAAATAAATATTTTCTCAACCATTTATTTATCATCCGACACGTGAGTTTCCCCGAATTTTACTTAATTCATTTATTTCGAAAACGCAGTTAAGCTGGTTCAAACGTTCTCTGAAATATATATATATTTTTTTTGCAATAGAGCAATAAAATAAAATATGTAATTGCTTGACTTCGTCGATGCACGGATGACTTTTATTTTAATTTACGGGTTACGTTTGATTTAAATTAGTCAGAAAATATGGACGACAGACGTTTTCTACGTGCGAATGCTCTTTTGTACCAAATTTACGATCGAAGCGAATAACGATAAAAAATAGGATAAGAAAAAATGTATATAGTGGAAGAAGAATAAGCGAGTATTATAATTCGCAACTGGATTCAGTGAACGCTGAAACGTGCGAAATAATGTCACGAGTGGAGGAATTCACCTGTGGCTGAAACGTGCATTCGTGTGTGGACAGAAATGCAATCACGCAGTCACATGACGACTTTCCATGCTGGTCACGCATGCCTCATATGCATAACGAGTCCATAAGCTCGTGTCTTCTCGCTCTTTCCCTCTCTCGATGGTTTCGCCTCCGCGACGATAGCGGGGCTCGTCTAATCTTTTTACATTCAGAGATGACATCGGTCGCGCCAGCGCTGAATGAACAGCGTTCCTATATACCGATTTTCTTTCTCAACGCGAAACGCAACTTCCAACGATCGCTTTTCAAACGCTTTGTCTTCCCTCGTCAACACCACGAGTTTCCTATTCACCCCCAATTATCTTTTTTCTCTCTAAAAATAACTTGTAATTTTTGCATTCATTTTGGCTCTCTTTGAAAATTCATTTTTCATTATCTTGAATTCTTTTGCATTGTGTGGAATACGCCAAGAAAATCTTTTCGATATTGTGCATCTCTTGTACAGCTTCTAATTGTTCCATTACAATAGTTTTCTCATGTGAATTTTATAATAGTATACAATATAGTATTGAAAATATGATTCAAACGTTTCTTGTTCACTCTATGACATTTATTACCTTTATTGTGACTTTTTAAATACTCTTTTTTTATCTTGCCTTCCTCTACATTATTTTCTTCTGCATAAAATTAATTTCTATAATGTTGGAAAATGTATTTAACATTTTTTTAGAGAACTCTATGACTAGATTGCAAAATGTTTCATTTTCAATGTCGACTTATTTAAAATTCCTTTCTATTGTTGTTCAAAAAGTTTTCTCAGATTTTCCTACTCATGTTCAGCTTTCAATGATACCTCGAGAGTAATTTTGATTGTACAAGTATTGTTCGCACCGTGCGTGCAATATTAAAATAAGTACAGTGGGAGAAGTTAAATAATTCGTGTGAGGTAGATAGGAGCCTCGAAATTTAGGTCGGATTTTTCGAGAACGCTGTAATAATCTTAATCTTCACTCAAGGTTATGGTGCGGATGTGAGCGAGAAAATGAACCTCGTGATCCACCGAAGAGTCAGCTGATCATTTATTTTTTCAATATTCTCACAATTCCGGTTACGGAACGGTCACGAGACTTCTCAAGACGAGAGAGAGAGCCTGAGAGAGATGATGAAAGAAAAAGAAAGAGAGAGAAGACTAAAAAAACGATTGTAGGTGAGTCACGAGGTGCGATCGTTTCTTTACACCGCGTGACGTGAAACATTCAATAAAGAAATCACATGTCTTTTTAGTATGATCCAGTCTGCGAAGTATTTAAAAAATAAGTACTCGCACGCATTGCAAATTGATTAAAAACCTGAAAAAAGCTTCACGCGACGATTGCCTCTTATTTTTCATCACAAAAGACACGTGACCATTTCTTCGATAAAAAAAAAGAAAAATTGCTCCAAAATTGGGAAAATAAAGCAAGCTCATTTCGAGGAAATTTCAACAGAGTATTTTTGGTATATTATTATGTCATCGAGCGAAATTTATGTAATTTTTGAAAAATTATGATGTATATTAAGAAAAGTGTATTATTTTAATAATTGAATTTGATCGAAACTCGATCTCGAAGCTCTTATTTTTTGGCAAACGACCCGGGAGCTTTGTCTACGAGGCGTCTGTCCCATTCCTCCCCTCTCGTTATGTACGCAGCAATAGTTTAATTATAAATAGGTGCACACGACGTTCATTGCCATTGTGCGCTTGTACGATGCAGAAAACGTGCGGTGCGACAAGGTTTGTTTTCACGAGTCGCCCAGATAAAAAAGCCGTATAATATGCGTCGCGGTTTTGTTCCCGAAAAACAAAAGCGTTTTTCCTACTCCCCCACTGACAATTATTAGAAAAATAATTCCAAAGGAACAACAAGTGCAAAATGAAAAAAATTATCGTGCTGAATATATTTACTATAGAATAATGGCAAATCGCTTGGGAAATTTTTGATCTCGTAATTTGCATCATTTGAATTTTAGCAAAATTTTTTACTTTTAATGAATTTTAATTTAATAGAATTTTCATAAAAATATGTAACAATTCACAAAAAAAAATTATTTTTTTAATTGCATTATCGTGTACGCTCAAAAGAGATTTTATTTCGTTCAAACGATGGGAATTTAAACGAGATACAGGTTTCTCAGCGAGCTAAGAATCTTACGATCGTGTTTATGTAGTCGAAGGGGTCGAATTCCGGCTGTTCATCCTCGGGATTCGGCGGAGGACAGGGGTAGAACGCTTGCGAGGGTCTGGCAAAGAGAAACATTTTCGAAAAAGTTGAGAAAATATTTTGTCCGATGCCGCTTCCGCTTTGACCCTACCTGTGAGGACGGTCGCGGCTCTTTTCCCGCAATTTCGCCATAAGTCTCGTGAATTCTTCCCACTCTTTGTCAACTTCCTCCTCGCTACCTTCCGGATGGAGACTGGGGAGGTTTTCCTCCAAAATCTCCTTTTTTCCACCCTGGCCCGCCATTTCGTCGCCGCGAAAGTTTTCTTCGGACGAATCGGAATGAAAAATAAATCTTTTCAATTTCGAAATTTCGTTTCGCACTCAATTTCTTTTTTTTTTACGAATTTGAGAACACCGTAGCACTTTTCACGAGAATCGTAGGGATCGGAAACACATTTTCGTCAGGGAAAAGAAACTTTCATTTCCGTCGAGTAAAATTAATTCACTGCTCGATAATCTCAGCATCGAGATTCCTCGAGGGTCGTCGGGCGGTCGCGCTCGTCGGCGAGGTTTGAAAAATCGTAAAAACGCGAAAAATGAAAATCTGATGGACACGCCATTGTCGATGGAGACAGTGAGTCACACCGAAGCGTACATCTCGCCTGAAAGAACACCAGAAGCGAACTCTCTCATTCGGCCACATCAACCTCGGTGTGCCTTCAATTTATAAACTCATTAATCCACTCCGACTGTCACGGTGCTCACTCGGACACCGCTATTTTACTCGCGATCCTCTCCGACTATTACGAAATTGTTTTACGTCCCTTTCGCGTGTTACTGCCTTCGAAAAGCAAAAAAAAAAATACCTCCTGACACGCGATCGAATTAAACGAATCTGCACTTTAATTTTATCTCGATGCGAATAAAAAAAAGTTCATTATCGCGAAAACTTGTTAATTTCCAAAAAATACAAAGTGTTTCAAAAAGACGATTTCCATGGAAAATAATCTGATTGAGAAAATAACTTTAAAAAAGTGCAATCTCGAAAAACGTTGACGATTATTCATTCGTTGAATTTTTTGTACGGTTCTATGTTTTTTTGTTGTTAAATGTAGAGCGAAAAATGGGAGAAATGAATTAAATCGTGGCAGCGCGGTGAGAATTTTGAGCCGAGCTTTACAGAGTTGACTGTACAAAGTTGCGGTTCCGTAATGGGCCACTTCCCTCCCGGAGACTCCGGTCAGCAGTCAGAGGTTACAGCAACGATGTGGATAACGGAGTACGGGCAAGAGGGCTCGTAGGAAGCTGACTTCAAAGTCACGAGTTATCATTGATCAAAATTACCACGCAATTTGACACGTCTTACGAGCTTAACCCTCCCCTTATTTCCCCTCTGCCTCCCCCACCGAGATTATATGCCACGAAACCGACGCCATGCAGAGAACTAAATAAAATTTTTCAAGATCCACCGTTTTGTTTTTTAGAGAATGAAAAATTATTTTTTTTACCATCCATCGTTCAATTCTTGCTCGCATATACAAAATCTCGTGCACTTTTTACTCGAAAATTATTCAATAATAATTTAATATTTAAAATTTACTGTTTATTTAAAAAAAATAATATTTGACGATAATTTTTTCACGTAGATAACATTCTTATATTTTATTATTATTATTTTTTATTATTTTTTTATAATTTATTACGAATGGAGATTTAGTTTGGAAAGGTTTCTGTCATACCTACTGTGGGTTATAAAGAAAAATGACTATTTTGTGAAAATTTAAAATTTATGATAAAAAAGCTTTTCATAAATTGAACTGATTAAATTTTAATTAATTAAACTATAGCGTACCTGCTTGGCCATTTGATTGTCCAAAATAAAAAAAATATAAAAAGTGTTCACGAGTACAACACGGGGATGAAAGCAGATCGTTAGGGTCTCGATGTCAGGAGTAAACTGAAGAGCAACAATTTTTACAAAATATACCATCGCGCGAAAAGATTTTATCGTGATTGTAAATTATGTTGGTTTGTCATGTGCAATAATTTTGTTTGATTATCGAACAATGAGTAACAGAAAAATGCGCGGATTATAAATGGCGGAACTTTGTTGTTTACCCTTGACTCGAGAAAGGGTGCCGCCCGGTAAATTTGCTCCTCAATTTTTTGTTATCCGAAGATAAGAACAGAAATCAGTTTTTAATTTAAGATTACCAGTCACGAGATACAATTTTCGTATTTTCGTTAGTAGCGATTGCGTTGAGTCGCGGAGTGTTTTATAAAAGCATATATTATCTCCCGAAAAAAGTGAACTTATATTTTAACATTTTGCGAATGTCAATAAACAGGAATAAAAAAAGGTACGTAAACAATTGAAAAAGCTCATCGAATTAACGATTAAGACGTAATCTCTTTATTCAATAAATTTCTTAGCTGTGAATTCCTCCATTCTGAAAATAAGTTAAAAAATTAATTAAATGATAAATCGATCGATCTGTACAATTTTCAATTTCATAAAACTTTTGTACATTTCTCATTCGTTTAATTGAAATAATTAGCAATAATTCGCAAAGGTTTATCTGACACTCGAGGCGAAACGAAATTGTTTTGTCTCGAGTCGAGTTTGATTAGAGTGCATCTGTATACGTTTGTTCCATGGGTTCCATGACCTCTTACGCTATATTCTATCAACCCTATCGCGCAAGTATTTGTATTGCTCCGTGGTTACTGCTCGACGGTGAATTACTTAATGTGAGTCACTTGGGGACAAGAAGAGCAATAAATTACCATCCTCGAATGCATTCTCGCACTCCTCCATGTGGGATTGCATTTTGGACAGGTCATTTTTTCAATTAGTCTTCCTTCCTGTTTAGCTCGATCTTTCTACAACTTCCCCCTTTCCCTTTATATTTCTCGCTTTTCCTTATTCATCGCATATACCTCTCTCAAACTATGATAATTAAAATACTTTGCCAATTAATACTTAACATATAGTTTTTTTTGTTTTTTTGTTTGCTATATATAATTAATTTTTTTTTTTCATACAAAAAATCAACTTTTAAATTAATTTTTACAATTTGTTTTTAAAGATTCCTTTACGTCTAATAACTATACGTAAGTTAAATCAATACAAAAGAATTATCTAATAAAAGTCTTATTAAAAAATATATTTCTGGAATGTTCCTTATATTTTTTTCCCGTCACAATTGCAACCTTGTACGAATACATAATTTATAATTTATCAAATTTTTCGATAAACCCGGAATCTTCGCCGCGCAAAATATTCCCGAGCGAAAAAAATGTATTTATCGATAACTCTTTGAACTCAACAGCAAATCATGTGGGAGAAAGAAAGAGAGTGTGTCGTCGCGATAAAATTCACGCAGGGGGACTCGAATCGAGAACTCGCCCGGGTATCTGAACAATTGTAAAAAATAATTCGTATTTTTCGGTGAAAATTCATCATCTTTTTGCGATACCGAATTTTCGAAAGAAAAACTTTCGAAATTTATGTCCCTATTGTATGTACGCGTAAATTAATTTTCTCTTGTAAATTGAATCTTCGGAAAACAAACGTATATATAATTCATTTCGCGCCGCTGCGCAGCGAGAAATGCAGTTTCTTCAAGATAACGACAAAATGTGAAATTCTTGAAAAGAAAGAGAAGAAAAGTCATAAATCTTCTTGTTTATTCTTCAGTGTTGATGTATTATTTCATAAATGTGAAAAACATGCAATGTTCGACGGAGAAAGTAATCGAAAAAAGAAACACACGCGTCAACGAACCAATACGTCTTTTTTTACATAATTTCTATTGTTCGTAATGAAGAAAAAAAAAGGAAACTATCCTCAATCTTTCAAGGATCATCGATTCTATTTTTCCAAAAAATACAGAGATCAAAAGATGAAACGACAGCGGATCGGCGGGCTCTTATGTACAATCCTTTTTATCTCATTTGTCAGGAGCACACAAAAAAAAACTTAGTTCAAACACGGTTACGTTATTGAGACTCGAAACACGTGACAGTTTCGACTCCCGAAAAAACAAAGACCAAAAATATATATACGTGAATGCCAAGCATATAAAATAGAAAAATGAATAAAAAAAACAAGAATAACAAAAATTAAAGTTATTTAAATTTCGTGAGACACACCCTCTTGACCTTGGTTTTTTCAATTAATACACGGATATTCAGTTTTTTCTAGATCGAACGAATACCAATTGAGGATAAATTGTAAACGTCGTCTAATGAGAGGAAAGAAAAGCGGGGAGATAAAAAAGTGAGTGGTGTCATCGTTTAAACTGGCAGGAAAGATAATAAGTGCAACAATTTTGCTAAGTTTTTATCTCCGTGACAATCGATGATGATTCCGGATTACGAGCGAGCGAAAAGTGGAAAAATTGAATAAAACGCGCAATAACAATGAGATTCCACTTTGACAGTTCTCGCATGCAACGATCGGCTGGCGAGTTTCGAGACAAGTTTTCTCCAGAAATCGCGTCAGGAAAGTGCATCCCGAGAAGAGCCGTCGAATGTTTTACGATCGAGGAAAAAACATTCGCGACGAAGGTAATAAAATATACTATATGAAAATTTCGAGAGTCATCGAAATAGACTTTATTTACGTTTGAGTGTGAAATATACGAGCGAGAGAAGCGAAGCGAGCGCGATCGGTTGCTTTTGAGTATTTGCATAATGAATGTAAATGTATGAAGTACATTTTATACCGGTTTCTCTATGAATAACCGGCATTGTGTAAAAGTTAGCGCGATTGAGATTTGACGAGGAGCCCAAGGTCGTCCTCTTCGTTTCCGATCGAACCGAATCCGTTGCGTCATCGCGTATCATCTGTGTATTATCGTCGTGAGCGCGACACGCAGAAGCGGACATCGCGACGGGAGAAATAATGAGCAGAAAAAGGAAGGAGGAGAGGAGAATGAGCTCTCGATGAAATCGCACACGCTCGATAATTCGCCGATCCGTAACAAATTGATACATCATCGTTGCATTCCGCTGCTCGTCGAATTATCTCGAAAAAATTGTCGGAGATTCCAAGGAGACGCGAAATGCCGGCTGAACCCCATCGTAAATTTCCGGACGCGAAGCGTTCCAGACGTCGACGATTCCTGCACAAACGATTGCCGAATACGCACACGTTTATCGTTGATTCACGAAGCAAACATTATTTCAAGACATATTTTTTTCCTGTACAAAACCCATTAATTTTATTCATTACTCATTTTGTCCCTTTTTTGACCAATTTCATCGGTTCGACTCGCAGCTCGTCGGCGAGATCGTTGCACGCGGTTATCTGGTTGGCGTGGTAGGAAATCCCGCCGTTTTCGTCGACGGTCCTCATGGAAGACCTTTCCGGATCGCCAGCGACCAGGACGGGCTTTTCGCCGGAAGTGGGTAGATTGCGGAGCTGGTGAACGAGATCGCTGAGACGTTCCTTCGACCCGGGGCCGAAGGCTTCGGGATTGATCGCCATGAAACAGTGTCCGAGGTTGGCGATCTGGTTTCCCGCCTTCCAGGATCTTATGTTCGGGCCGTACTTGCTCC
Source organism: Cremastinae sp. A BG-2022a (assembly GCA_030522545.1). Classification (NCBI taxonomy): domain Eukaryota; kingdom Metazoa; phylum Arthropoda; class Insecta; order Hymenoptera; family Ichneumonidae; species Cremastinae sp. A BG-2022a. The sequence continues at coordinate 65,489 of JAPYYW010000067.1, read as the reverse complement.
CGCTGAGGATTCCGCAGAGGGCCTCGACCATCAGCGCCAGGCCGTAGCCCTTGTAGCCGGAATTGGCCTCGGCGCCGCCCAGCGGCATCAGCAGCGTCGCCTCGTAAGCCTCCTCGGCGTTCCTCGTAACCTCGCCGTCCTTGCCGAGGGCCCAGCCTTCCGGAATGTCCTGCTCTTTCGTGATCGCGAGCTCGATCTTTCCCAGCGCGACCGCCGTCGTCGCCATGTCCAGGACAAAATCCTCCGACTTCTCGCACGCCGGCATTCCCAGCGAGAGCGGATTCGTCCCCAGAGCCGCGGCCGCGCTCCGCGTCGGAGCCATCAGCGGACTCGTGTTCGTGCAACTGAACCCGACCAAGTTCTCCTCCATCGCCATCAGACTGTAATAACCGCAGATCCCGTAGTGGTTCGAGCCCCGGGCGCTGACCATCCCTATTCCGAATTTCCTCGCCTTCTCTATCGCCAGATTCATGCAGAATTTCCCGACCACCTGGCCCAGCGCGTTCTCACCGTCGACCAGAGCTATCGCCTGGAAAACATTCCATTTTTCTCATCCGGAAAATCGAAACACAGCGCGATTTCAAATAAATTCTCCGGGTTCTGGCTACGTTCGCGTATCATTTTCAATTCGATCGGAAAAAAATAATGGGTCACTCGCGCGAAACTCCGGGCCTTATCTCCGAGCGACGTTGCACACTTTTGATAAGAAGCGATCCTCGGTTGATTATTATCAATTGCTTTTATTTACCATACGAACGATACGGCCTTGATCGAAAAAATCCATATTTTTTTGCACGTTTAAAATTGGATCATCATCCGATACTTATTTACAAGTGTTTTTAACAATTGAATGGTTTTGACAGAGTGCAAAACAGTGCGGTAAACTTTTCTGACTCACGTACGAGTCGAATAAATCTCGAGCTAGACGCGCTCGCTCATTGCGCAATCGAAAAACAAATCGTTTTAATCAAGTGTTGTAGACGGGTTTACTTATCGTAACATCGGCCATTACTATTCCGGAGACCGCGTTCGCGCTACCCGTCACTCCCCATCACTTTTCCTACGCTTATTTTCACTGATTTTCGTTTACAAGACAAATAAAGTGCAACATATTCATAATTAAGCAAGAAAATCTCACGATAATGAAAGGTCGGAGACCTCCAGAGGCAATTTTATTATTTTAACCATTCGATACCGATAACGTAGCCAGAAACGGACGAGGATATGGATACAAAGTATATTTTTCATAATACATTTTACCATTATCTTTACACATGTTACTATCATCGTTTGTCAAACGTATATTCATCGTATAAATATACTAAATATATAGAAAACATTTTTGTACATTTTGTAATAAAAATGTAAAACGATAGATAGAAATATTTTTTTTTTGAGATATTTCAAAATGAAATACTCTCCTAAGAATTTGATAAAGTTAAAAAATTGTTCTAGCGTTCCAAATACTTATGTACCATTTTTCATATTGTATTTTTTTTTTCATATAACAAAATATAATAAAATTGTTTCGATTTATCTAAATACTCTATATATTCATTTTTTGGACGATTTATTAGGTTAAATATTCTTTTATCTTTCGCTTTTATTTTTTATCGTGTATTGAATGAAGTTTGAAACGAAAAATAAAAAAGACCTGAAAGTCAGTGAGAACGTGCGGCTTGGCAGTGGGATCGGTGAGTCTGGTCTTGATGTCATTGACGTACATCTGCAGCCGATTCATGCCGTGGCTAAAGTGTCCGCGGTAATCGGCTGTCATGAGATGATGAGCGACGGTGCAAGCGTCCTCGGGAGTGGTGCCGGCCCGTTGCATGCAATCGGCGATGAACCTGATGACCTCGTCCTTGCGAACCACCAGGTCAGCGTTCCCGGACGACGTCATCGTGGCCGAGCTTGCGAATGTCCTCGAGGAGCGTGAAAAATCGTCGCGGCCGGCGGTACTTTCGAACTGGAGAAAGCGGCGAACGATCGCGCTCCCGACACACTTAGCACTGACGACTTTTTTCACGAGTCCCACCGTCGGGCCGGGATTCATCCCGATCGTTATTTTTTTTATTGTTTTTATTTATTTTTCTCTCGAGCGCCGTTGTTATTATTCCCTTATCGAAACAGTTGTTAATTGGATTTATCGCGAGAAGCCTCTCTCTCTCTCTCTCTCCGGAGCGTCTTCGAACTCGCGCGAACGCGGCGCTACTGCGTATCCAACTTCAAGGCTCTCCTAATGCCTGACACGGTTTTTCACGAGAATCTTTATAATATTCGGTAGATTCTAATGAATTTCAGTATATCGACGAGTACGAAATTCCGTATATTACGAAATCCTGTGAAAAACCGTTCTCTCGCGGTTCTCGAGAGACGTTTCTCCGTCGCTCGTCCGATACAAGACGACGCGGAAATCCGAGCAAACGGTCGTACGAGCCAAGCCGAACCTTCTCGATTACCCGTCGCTCGGTGACGTAGGAAATGTGAAAATGTGCTTGTACACCTCTCACTGACACGCTCGTTTTTTCTCTCTCTCTCTCTCTCCCTTTTCAATTTTTCTCTCCTCGTCTCGCTCGCACGATTTCTCAATGCGGCGTCAAATCTCGAGCAAGTTCGTTTATCGAGCTCTGTACTCGTCTCCCAGCGATTACGTTTTGACGAAAATATCTTCGTGTAGGTGCGTACAAAAAAAAGATATATGGTGGGGGACAAGGGAAAGATTTCTTCATCAACAATAATCCGTCCTCGCTCGTCAACCATCATCTCCTTATCGACTCTATCTCGCTCGGAAACTTCGTTCAATACAATGGGCTCATCTTCGATAATACTGAACTTGTTCCCAACTGTGCACTCGAAAATAAAATTTTCAGAGTTTCGTCAATAACTTTTTTTCAAGAGCTGTATTAAAATTATTATTACATTTTCTTCTTGGTATCACTTTCCGTCCTAAATAATGAATGGTGTGGTTAGAAATTTATTAAATTCGCTACTATATATGATTAGATCTAAACAAATGCAATTTGTACATTTTTGCCTAAGACGATAACAAAGTGATAATTAAGCATGATGGCGCCCCAAAAATGAGCGACAAGTTCTTAAACAGCGATAACGAACGACTGGGGACATAATTGGGTGACGCAGGTCATGTCACAGATCAAACACCTGATAATTGTTCATTAAAATATTAATTCGAGTCTACCGTTTGAATTTAGGTACGATTTTTATCGAAATGTTTGTTAATAGAGTGTAAAAATAATTTTTTTATTACTAAAATTACGTGTTAAAGTCACTGTTAGTTATTTTTTTTCTAATTAAGTGATCCAATTTGCCCTAGTTTTTTCTTCAACATGGGTGCGATATATGTGTACATTGTATGCACAGATACGTAATCATGTGTTTTACACCTGTTGAGCCGTCGCATAGATCGCTCAGAACGATCGCTCGAACTCGAAGAATAACGTTCGAGTTTATTTTAAAAAAATAATGCACGCGATTGCTTTTGTTAATTATTGATATATTACCGAATTAATTGTATTTTGAAAATGATAAAAATCTTATCGAAATTGAATGGAAAAAAATTATTTCGCGGTTGATAAAGATCGATGAAGATATCGAGACTATTTCTGGTCAGGATTTGATTTAATTACGAGAATTGGACGAGATTAAACAAGACGACAAATTGCGCTCCCACGTAATAAATCTCCCGTCCACTCAGCGGGATCCTTTCTTCCCTTTGCCCCTTTTTTCCTTGGCACTTCCTCCTCAACGAGTCTCGGCTGAATCATTTTTCTGCTCATTCGGAAGCGCACGATTACCGACCAAAAGATATGTTTCTTTTCACCGAAAAATGATCAAATGGTGTCATTGACACGTATCTTTTGATTATTTATTTTATCTGCACTATTTATTCTGCGTTTTTTTGTCTATCGTTGCAAGAAAAAAAGACAAATATTTTCATTCATACTGCGATGTATCATCATATTTTTTTTTATGCACTTATTTTCACCCAATGATTATTTCACTCATTGGCACGTGAATAATGCAACTGTTTCTTTTCACCGAAAAATAATCAAATGGTGTCATTGACACGTATCTTTTGATTATTTATTTTATCTGCACTATTTATTCTGCATTTTTTGTCTATCTTTGCAGGAAAAAAAGACAAATATTTTCATTCATACCGCGATGTATCATCATATTTTTTTTATGCACTTATTTTCACCCAATGATTATTTCACTCATTGGCACGTGAATAATGCAACTAAAATCATATTAAGTTAATATTTTCTTTTCGGAGAAAGTTTATCAACACTCTCTGGCTATCTATATTTATCGGTCGAATAAAATCCTTTGTCTTGGCGATAAATGTCGCGCTGTGGCCAGCAAGAATGACCGAGGCTGTGAGACGTGACAAACCTAAGCTTCGCCAGTTAGTGGCTATAAATAAAAAATGAAAATAAGTTAGCTACACGGTCTGCATTTCGCGAGTAAACTCTGCTAATCTCTCGCTTATTTCTTATTTTCGCACACCGTGATTTTCCCAATGTTTTTCGCTCTGATGCATTTTTATCCAGAAATATAACTCAGAATTTTGCATCCTTTTTCGTTACGACGAAAAATTCGCGAATAGGCGCGTGTCACTTCTTTTTTTATTATTTGGAGCGAAAACACTTTTTTTCTGTGCAAGTAAAAATTTGAGATACTAAAAAAAAACGTTTTTACGGCGGTCCAAATTTTTTTCCCGGTTTTCCGCAATTGTGAGAACTTGGAAAAAATGTTCAAAGTAAAACTTACCAAAGTGTTCTGATATCCGAGGCCGCATTCTCGTTCCTCCCTCAAACTCGTCCCTGCCATTTTTTATTCGACGAAGTTCACTTTTCGCTCGTGTTCCGCTTAGCAGAAAATCACGGGGCTGTTCGAATATTCCCGCGGCGATGGATCGACGAAGGAAAAATGATAAAAATCGTTCTCCCGATATTTCGTTTATTTGAGCTCAACAACGAGATCTTCGATTTTCACGCCTCATTTTTTCCGCGAGATTCTCGTCGCGTTTTCTTTCGGGAGGAGCTCTTTATCTCTCGCTCGCGCTGCTCTTTTGAACTTCACGCCACCGCACCGTCTTCCTCGACCTTTTTGATCACTTCACTCTTACGTTTGTTTGTTTCCACGAAACCGTCCGTCTCGAAACGAAAATATTATCACGATTAAATGCTGTTTCGCCGTTTTAATTTATATTCGTACTCCCAAGATAAGCACTTTTATTGCCACTTCAAAAAAAAGAAAAAAAAATCGAAATAAAACGAAAAACAAAACGAGATCAAATTTTAAGAAATCCGCTTACTCGTCAGGACAAAGTTTTTCCACCGGCGCGCTTCGAGACGCGAGCGTGAATTTGAAATTCTAAAAAGGCCTTATCAAAATAGTCGGTTATAATTTTATAATAATTGTATTCCCGCGCGATAAATCGGTGAAAAAAAAAAAAATTCCGTCGACTGTACGACTTCCCGGAAAACGTATCGCGATGGCATTGGCTGTAAGAATTCACTGGCGCGATTCGTCTCTTGAATGTTCAGTCTTCGAGTAGAAAATGTTGGAAAATTGAATTCGTCGGGAGGCTCCTCGTCGCCGCGGAGCGCGAAAGAGAGTGAATTGTGGGCCGGGTTGAGTAAAAAAATGTGGAAAATATGATTGATCGAAGTGAAGAAGAACGGCGACGACGACGAGGACGACGCGCGTGCTTGGACGCCGCTCGACGACGCGTGGCGACGACGTCTGTCCGGCAGGACGGTCGTGACTCGACTGATAGGTGTACTACGAACAAAGTTCCGTGATTTCTTGCGGTTTGCCGGAATATCGAAAACGTACGTACATTATTACGCGTGCCCCGAGTTTATTCCCGCTCTCGCGCTTACTCTCGTTGTAAGCTCTTCGTCGCGGTTCCCGATATTTCCCCGCCTCGTTCGCGAGCTTCCCCGCCGATAAACGACTTATTTTTAAGCCAGTTCTCGACTTTTTTTTCCGCCCGCGACTCCCGGCGTTCGAAAATTCCCGCCGCTCGCGCCCAATTTCGCCGATTCTCGCTTCTTCTTCCCCCCAGTCTCTCGCTCTTCGTAGATTCCGTGAAAAGTTTGTATATTACAATACGGTAAATTGTATAATCGATTGAGAAGAAAAAAAGAACCGCTCTTATATCGTTAATCGGTAAAAACGTCTGCGGAAATTGTAAACAAGATGGCGACGAATCTTATTTTTTGAGGTTATGAAGATTATGAAGCTACGAATTGAAGAAATATTGTAATTTTTGTAGCTAAAGAATTTTTATAATTTTTTTTTAGGGTGTTCTCGAAGACTGTCTCAATTTCCACGTATTTCCTGAATGTTTTTCTCTTAATTGCAAATATCTCATTATGAGTGTATGAAATTTCGAACGTTCTGAAGCGAAAGCGTCCGAATCTAATGGGCTAGAAACGAGTTTGTCGAGCTCGGCGTCGTAAAATTAATGACGCTTCTTCTCGTGTGGAACGCACGTGCTAATTTTTTTTTTTTCAATCCTTCGCCTTGGGATACGCAAACTCGAGCGAATCGACGCGTATGGATCGAAAAGAAGATTAGATAAGAGCGCGTATCGAGAGGTTTGATTATTCTTGTTGCGCGTTAACAACGAATTTTCTACATTTTCGTGAAAACGGAGTACAACAAAGAACAGCGATAAATTTACGAGCTTTTTATCATACATATCCGTGTATATATTAATTAAATATTAAATCGTACACAAAATATACGGTACAGCCGTTACAAGAATTTTTAATCTACACATGTAAAAATGTTTTGTATGTATATTGACTTGAATTGTCATTAGTTTTGTGGTTTATGCTCGCAGACCTCAGAAAATCTTCATTGGCCCCTGCAACCTCGAAATGTTTACAATTGTATATTTATCGTGTTTCTTTCGCTCAAACCCTTGACAACATGTACATAGACATTTATGGTAAATGTAACAATAATAGCCAATAACTGTTAAATATTATAATAAAAAGTACAAAGCAGCGTAGGAAGAAAAAAGCATCGCGACTGTCGTTATTTACGAATCGTTTGCTCACAATGGTATTGGAATTCCCGTTTTCTTCTCTTCCCTCGAATTTTTATTCTCTTTTTTTCCGAATTAGGCGACCTTTGTGCTAGTCCATCGTACCTTGTATCGCTGTTGCTTCATTCTTCATTCTCTTCTTCATTCGCATCAGCCTTCATTGTTTTTCGTTCATTGAATCACTAAGTTCCGGTTGTGTAATGCAGGTAAAAAAACTCGACACGAACTTTCCTTAGCCACTAGAGAGCGCGGCGGTAGCATCCCTAGCGTCCTCGTCTCGATTTTTCTCGTTGTTGCGTTATCGTGATCCATTCTCAACGGGTTTTGCGGGCTCATCGCTCGAAGAGCCTGGTAATACTGAAGCTATAAAAAGTGATAAAGATTATGAGTGAAGAGAGTCATTAAAAGTTGAAAAAATATTGAATTTTTTCAACCAAGTATCAGCAAGAAATTATTTTCAGAGTGGTATCAGTCAGTTCGTTCTTCAAATCAAAAATACTCTGATTCTTGATACTTGCCAATAATGATAATCAATATAACGACGCATATTATTCCAATGATGATCATCATTTTGAGGTTTTTCCACCAGTACTTCCTCTTGAGCTTTCCAGCTTGTTGCTCAAACTGCGCAGCTCCTTGTTGCAGAGCGTCAGCTCTGTTGTCCAATTCTGACAGCTTTTGATCTCTCTCCAGAACTTTTTCCACATTGACTTTCATTATGCCAACCACTTCGTCGACTTTAGCCTGGGTCTGTTGGAGCTTCTTCGTAGAAACAGCTTGCTGCGGAGTTCTTGGTCCACCCAAGTCTCCGTCTCCGGAATATCCACTGCCGTCCATTCTGTTGCAAAAAACGAATCATTTTTCTCCACACGTGTTCAAACATTTGGCTTACTTTTCAAGAAAATCATAAAGTTGCGAAAAATTGGTCGAAAATTGAGATACTTTCACTTTCAAAAATGCTCAACTGTGGTAAAAATTGACACAGGACAAGTTGAAAGGTAAACGCCCTTAACCTAAAAGAAACCACCAATTCTGCGAACTCGAGCTAGCGAATTTACGAAACAAAATTATTCTTGTTGAACGAAACATTGAAAAAAGTATACAAGTTTATCGAGAGTTTTACGTCTGCGTAAAGATCAAGGCCTGATTTACGAACTTTGAGTCGAATCTGACATTATCTCGATTTTTGACGTTTCTGTACAGCCAGCCGATTGAAGTCGAGAGCTGTAGAAGGACGAGCGCGTAATAAACGGGATGATCGAAATGACGATTGAGTCAGCGTAAATTCCAGAAAATTACAGCGTGCGAATTCATTTTTGCCCGATTCCCCAAATATTTTGACAGCAAGTACTTACTTTGCGTTTTTTCAAACGATATAAAAAGCTTTGTGCTCGAAGTGCAACAGTTTTTCACGAGAGTGTAGCCAAGCTTGCGATTAAGATGTCAACGTGTACGTGTTGCAAATAAGGCCTAAGTACACTCGTTTGTATGACGGTACGAAAAAATATGAGCTCTCGCACACACGCTCCGAAACAAAATAACGGGGTACGATTCGAAGATGGCGACCGCCGTCGTCGAAAGGGAGAGGCGAGTGGTGCAGACGTCATTTTACATTGCGATATACTCGATGGTTTACACACACTCCTTCGTGTACGGAATACAAATAAAAATCTACAGAGCTTTTCAAAAACCCTACTGAACTTGTTGAATTTTTATTCACGTTCGATCCCAACGAAAATCAAATTTGAATGCAAAACGAACACAGTCTATCTTCAACTTTTTTAAGTACACGTGATACATCGAAATTCATTTATTTTCCAGTGTTTATCTTTATGAATTTTCCAAACATATCATTGATTTTGTATTTGGGCAGCTCTTTGTAAACGATCTGTAAGCGGATTCATGAATGACGAATTTATTCTCTTCAGATGATCTCATGATTAGCTGTTCAATGACAACAAATGAAGAAATGTTTTGAAAGTCTGCGGGATGTAAAAGAAAGTTTCATATTGAGTAAAAATGAACCTTGAATGTGAAGCAATTTTTAGAAGAATAAGAACTTTGTTTCTGTACAAACTTTTGTTTTCGAAATTTAGCGAAGGGAAAGATACATGCAGTGCCATCTGACGTGCATTTGCGAGATTCGTAAAGAGTGACAATGTAGAGCGACTTCGTCGGTACTACAGTTTTTTAAAACTTCGCGGTGTCGCAGAAAGTTACATTATCCGGGCGAATTCCTTATTGATTACAATGCGTCAAACGGTCAATTGTTGCTGCAGGTTTCAATGATTAAATAATGAATGAATAATGTAATCGTGCGAAACACTACGACTCGTGACTTCCACGGTCATCAAGGGCATCGATAGGCCACGTTGAAGAATACATAAAACCTGATACCGATACGGGGAAAAAAAAGAAAAATAATCACGCAATAAAAGAAGCTAAAAATGACCTAAACAAAAAAAAGTTTGAACAAATGACTTTTTTTACTCACCGCTGTCCATCGTGTTCGTCTTTTCTCCCGAATCGAACGTAAGAACGAGGAAGCGATATTCATTTTTCTCGTGAAAGATACAAGAATACGGAAGCGTTGAAAAATAGCGAATTGACTCCGTGTGGCGACTAAGCGCGAAATTGACTGGAGAAATGAATGTTGCAAGCCGAACGAAGCGTCGGATAGTTTCGTCGTATCGAGCTGATACGGCACGTTTGAGAATAGTAATAAAAAGCTCAAGGGTGAGAAAGGCATCCCCCGCCGCCCTGCGCCGTGAAACGACTCGCGGAGCCACGAAGCGGCCGTATCGCTCGTCTTTTCCGGTTCACGCGCACCCACTCGCCGTTCGCGCGAGAGCGACGAGTGGGGCGGTGACCAATTTTATTGACTGACGGCGGCGCGCGTGCGCAACTTTATCGCTTATGCACCAAACTCTCAGGACACGAAGGGCGAATTCGAGGAATCGAGAGCCACGTCCGTGCGCGATTTCTGTTTGAAACGTTCATTCGAATCAGCAAGAAGACAAGCGTGAAAAGTAAAACGTCGGAAATCCTCTCGTGCGAGGTTTTTCAGCGACCGGATAAGCGACTTTGGCGCTGCGCGACAATTGGCGGGAAATTCAAATCGTGGAATGTAAATCGGGAGAAATAAGCGCGGTGCGAGCTATCGAAGCCACTTTCTCGCGATATATCGATCTCATATTCAGTGCTGGACGTACTTTCACGATTATCGCGACTCGAGAGGGAGATTCGCCCTTTGATTCTCTCCCTCTCTCTCTCGCTCTCGCTGTTTCCTTGCGCGACCTCTCGTGCGCTATCTCTCTCTCTCTCTCGCTCCCTCGCTTTATCTGCTCGTCTTCCTCCCTCCCGGCGAGTCTTCGTGCCTCGAAAATTTATCAATACCCGTGCGCGAATAGACCACCCGAGTCAGCCGCGGCGCGGACCAGTAGTAGTCCGATCCTCTCGATATCACCTCCAAATACATCCCGAGCAAATATTTAATTCGATTCGAGCGATATTGAGAAGCTAAAAAGTTCCTCGGCGATTTAAAAAAAAATTCCAAGGTCCCGTTTAACAAACACTATATTTTAATTCCGTTCGTTCGAGTGACACAGGCGAGTTTCTCATCGAGCGGGGACAGACTAAAAATCTTCGCAAGACCCGAACTGCGACAAAAATGTGAGTAAAGAGTGAACAATTTATGAAACAGGAAGTTCATTATTGTTGCGAAATAAGGAAAAGAGAGTCTCGCGACAAAACGTTAATTTTTCATCGTATTTGTCGTTCGAAAGCGCGAATCGCTCGATGTCCATCGAGGAGAGTCGTGGGACGGTCTTCGCAACCCCTGTGCCACCCTTCAATGACTTTCTTCATTGTTTTGTTGGGTGGAATTCGACTTTGGGTTTTTTTTCAAAGCTTTTTGACAGCTGTCACGAGTCACTCTTTCTCGCTCGTCTCTCCTCCTTTCCGACTTGTTCTCTCTCTTCATCGAGCGTGACAAAGGTGGAGCGAGTGGACGGGCGAGAGGGAACGAGAGAGAAATAGAGTCGACTCGCACGACACCATTTCCCGTTTCGCGAATCGATGAATCGTTATTTCCATTTCGTTCCTTCTTTCGCCTATTTTTCTACACCCCACGCGTTAATGGAAGTTTAAATATGCCCCAACATTCTTACTCATCATCAAAACATTCATTTAGGGGAAAAATTTTGTTGGGGATTCTTTTTCCTTCGAAAACGAAATTGTGAATCACTCGTGATCCCGCTCTCCTCGTTTTTCGAAACGCTCGTGTATTCCGATCGTACGGGCTTGATAAAACGTGAATGGGGGTAAATCGATAAAAAAAATACTCCGCGAAGCGGAGAGGACACGAAAGGATGACGAGAGAGGAGAGAATGAAACGAGGAACGAAAAATGTTGATTTTTCACGCTCGAGATTGAAAAATCATCCATAAATTTTTGTTTCGAACGTGCTGTCGTTGGAAAAATCTTTTTTCTTTCTCCTGCATGACTTTCGGATTTGTCAATTGTCGATTTGAAGAGAGAAGGTCACTCGTCCGTTTTAAGTTGTGCGTCAAGTTCAAATTCAAAACTTATTGTTAGAATTGTTTTAAGACGCAATTTCCGAGACCTTTGTCGTCAATCGATTCTCGTGGACGTACATACACTGCCAGTACACTATATTTCCCCTCCCCCCGTCGCTCACTCGCCTATCCTCGCACACCCCCTACCCCGATTCTGCCACTTTTCACCCCCGCCTCGTTGGTCGTCCTCCACCGGTTTCCTATCACCGAGACTATTTCCAATAAAATGCACCCTGAGTCGCACATATTTTCCGCTCGCGATTCCAAAGAATATAATTAAAAATACCATTTTCCTCACCCCAAAAGATATAGAGCAAGCCTCTGATTCTGAGCTCAAGCTTCTTGTCAAAATTAATGCATGTGTTTTAAACTTTTTTTTACTGGATTAAGATAAAATGGTCATCGTCAACTTAAAATACAATTTAAATTTGTTTTCGACATCTAAATTGTCATTTTTCATGTATGAATTCTTTTGTCTGAAATTATTTTGTGCATTATCTAATGAATTTTATTACCAGAGAATGTACAATCTGAATATCAAAATTTTAATAAAATTTAGCAAAAGGCAAATTTAGTCAAAATTAATTGGATTAAAACTATTGAAAAAGTTTCTAATTTCTTATAGATGTAATTTTCTTATAAAAATGATTATCATTACTAATTTTGTTAGAAAATTATTGTACGTGAGCCGATTTAGAAACCGGCATTAGTTATTTATTCTTAATATTTTAGTAAAATTTGTCAATGTTTCAAATGCGATTTTTTCTGTAATTATTTATTAATTGAGATTAATGTATTCGTTTAAATGTAAAACAAGTAAAAATGAAAAAGTTGACATGTATTGAAAAGCGAGGGATGATGGTTTATTGATTTTTCGGTTATATAAAAAAAATGGAAAGTGTTGATTATTCGTAAGAATTTCTGTACGAGACACATATTTAAATAATAAATATAGGCGAAAGTCTGCACAGCATGGAAATAATACGATTACATTGCATTGTTTACTGAAATAATAATAACACTGGGATAAAACGCGCTTGCAGTGTGCACTTTCAGCTTAATGGATTTTCCTCCATTGAGCATTTTGCCCCTGGTTCTCTCTGCTGACATTATGAATTTTAGTGGTTAGTATTTTGCAGTCACTGCTGAGCTTTCTTAATTGAATGTTTTTAACTGAATAATAAATATTATAATATAATAAATAAATAAATATATGATTTTTAAATCCGATTCATTGCGTAACGAAATGAGTTTTACTTTTCTTTCACCTCGACTACAACCCTATTCGTATCTGTCTCTTATACTGGCCGATTGACGTCGAAAATCTTCTTTATTTTTCTCATACGCAATTTGAAGACTGAAAAGTCGACATTTCGCGCTTGTCCATACAAAAAAAAACACATCCAATATTATTTCATAGATTATTCCGAGACGATTTTTACGACGTAATTTTTCATGAAAATTGAAAAAAAGTTATCAATCTTTCGCCCCCGGGCTCGTTCGCTCGTGTTTAATCTTTGCTAAGTTATTCAGTAATATAAAAGACGAGTTGACCTGACCTTTAAAGGTATAAAACGATTTTCTTATCAATCAACGACCGTACATTAATATTTTTTTTTGTTTTTGCCCTTATTCGGGAATTTCCAGGAAATTCTTGACTCATTAGCAATTCTTCAATTTCGATTCTTTAGAGATAAGTGACTAGCAAAAATCGTGAAGAAATTTACTGAAGAAAAATACCGTCTCTTTATCTCCACTGTGTTCCCTTACAATTTATTTCCTCTCGGGATCCTTATTTCTCTCAACGCAGCCAAGTTTTAACGACGATGACGAAAAATCTCATTTCCTGGAATTTACGAATGAGAATATCCTTCCCGCAATGTCTGGTAATGGTATTTCACGCTGATGAGATTTTATGGGGTGTTGCAAACGGGCAAAATCCGAGCGCCTCTCCTCTTCCTTCCGTCCAAACTCGTGCGCACTTATAATTCATCGACATGTGTCCGGATTCACGCGCACGACCGACGAGCTGCCCACGTCGAAAACACACACTCAGTCCTTTTTCGATCAACAAACTTCACTAATGCATTTCTTTCGAATTTCATTGTGCAAACTTCTGACGATGACCGCACACTTTTTACCTCGGTGAACACGAAGGTGACGATAACGACAAGTAAAAATTTTCATCGTGAATGAAACGAAGGGTGCGTGGGATCGTTTTCTTTTTTTGGATGAACGCAATAACGTGGACTGCCTTTATTTCGATAGCGGAAATGCACGATCGTTTCCCTCCGTTGTTATTTCATCGCTCTAATTTTTTTTTTCAATTTCCGGAAAAGCACGGAAGTGGAACTTTGGCATAAATATTGATAATAACGATATGGGAAAGTGTACGGGGATGAACTTTAGCCTTTGAAGCTCCGAGGCTATCAGAGGGATCTTCAATCCCAATTCCGACGCCCCCGTGAGCTCCTGGATACACAAAATGCTGGGAAGAGAGCCCGGAGGCGTTGAATATAAAGAAGAAAAGGAAAAAGGATGGGAAAGAAGGAAAAAAGGGAGAAGATTCACCCGTTTCACCGTCTTCGTTGCTTTCCTTTCGTATTTCTCGTTACATCGAACACGAGAACGTGCACACGTTGCTGAACGCGTGGGCGTTATGAGTTGCCCGTCGTGTCATATTTTATCAGTAATTCGAAGAAAATTAATCATCGACTTAGAAAATGGTTGGCTAAATGGAGGAGGAGACATGCGACGTGGGCAGAAAAGTGTTGTTTATAATTTCGCAGATTAACTTTCTATACATATTAATTAAGCGAAATGACACGGACGAATGCGAACGACGCGATCGCCGGTATCGGGAGAAAAATTTCTAATTGATGTAATTCAAAAGAAATTTTTGTAACTCTCGAATATTTATTACTTTTTTTAATTTTTTTTATTTTTTGTATACTTTATTTTGATTTTTGTCAGTTCAATGTGTGCATATTTTTGGTACTTATGTTTATAATACTGGAATGCAAGGTGAGATTGAGCGTTAATTTGTAATTATACGCTTTAATGAAGGGCCACCGAGGGCGGTCTTGCACCGGATGCTGCGGGTGCAGGTGCCGGAAGCGATGGAATCGTCGGGGGTCCCAGGACGCCTCAACAAATCGCGTCCCAGAAGCGACTGCAGCAGACGCAAGCTCAGGTCGACGAGGTCGTCGATATCATGAAAACGAACGTCGAGAAAGTCCTCGAGCGTGATCAAAAACTTTCTGAGCTCGACGATCGAGCAGGTAAACACGCTTTTTTACAGCGAACTATTCGTGAATTATTCACGCAAATATTTTCATAGCATCGATTCGTCGGGAACAGATGTTGGGGAGGAATGCTCCAAATAAATCTCTGCGAATACAATTGTTGTCAACCGAACTAAAATCTCGATAATCGCACACGTTTCTATTTCCAGCTCAGCTCAAATACATCCGTTCCATTTTTCATAAATTTCGTCCATTATTGTTACCAAAATAAACATTATTATTTTCGCCCGAGTGCTAAATTTATCTTTGAAAATCGATAGAAACAAACGTCAGCTTTACTTTACGTATAAATTGATTGAATTTCTGTTTTTCACAGACGCCCTGCAACAAGGCGCTTCCCAATTTGAACAGCAAGCGGGAAAATTGAAGAGAAAATTCTGGCTACAAAATCTGAAGGTGAGACTCTTCTTGTCCGTCACTCTGTGAAATGAAGATTAATCGATTTCTCGATCATTCTCGTGAGAAGTCACTCGTAGAGAGGGTCTTCGATTTCAACGTGATATTAAACATTATTTTCTTTTTCTGTACAGATGATGATAATAATGGGCGTAATCGGACTCATCGTGCTGGCCATCATCGTCGGTAAGTCAAAAAGCGAATAATATTTCTCGGTTTCCCTAAATTAATGAGATAACTTAATTGGAGATTGGAAAAATGAAGGAACCACAGAGCACGCTCTCAATAGGGCCGCTCTTCCAGTTTCTCCCTCAAGCGCTTTCCCTACTCTGCGACTCGAACTCCTAGCTCGAGTGGTTCTGGCGCGTATCGCGCAATAGGGCCGCTTGGCCTATTAGGAGCGTTCGGGATAGGAGAAAAATATATATGATAGTCGTTGGAAAGCACATATTTCCGTTTTAAGTCATTCTTCTTATATTTTGAAGAAATTTTGGTATACTATACGAAATCAATATTTTTATTCATTAAACGCACACATTTTTCATTTTTTTTTTCGATCTCAAGATTTTATTCGATCAGACCTTTTTTGGTCACACACAACGAAAATGCTATTTATCTTGGACGCAATCTAATAATTAATATTGAAGAAATAAAAAAAAATGATCAAAAAATTAGTTATTTTGTCTATAGAAACAGAGTCAGTAAATGCGGAGCGTATGCCCGAGAATTCTACGAAAAACTCATTCCCTTGTAGATTTGGGGGTCCTATTAAGAGCGCGCACTGTTATATACAGATATGAGATATAACATTAAGAAAAAGGAAATAATGATGATTATCGCTGCTACACTGCCACTTGGGTGTTGAGTGTTGAGTGTAAAAGAGCTGAGCATATTTGTGAACTTCGCTTAACTTTCTGTCGACGACTTCAGATTTATCTCAATGAATTTTATTTTTAAAAAATCCTCATGTAACGTAAAATCTATTTCTATTTACAATTCGAGGAATAAACTGTAAATAAATCATTAATTTGATTCTTTCTCGTACATGTTTTTATGAAATATTTAACTTTCCACACTTGTTGAAAGTTCAGGGTTAATGAAATTTTCGAAAGCTGAATACATTTCCTTTTAATTGGAAAAGTTGAGAATTTCTGGATTCGTCGCTTCTCTCCCTTATGTTCTCGATGTTCTCAAGGTTATAAAAGCGGTTAAAAATGGAAACAACAGACTTTCGAGAGAAGATAAATTGAGAATAAATCGAAGGGACAGTGAGAACGGAGTGAAGAAAAACTAGGAGATAAATGAATGTTAATCGAAGATAGGGGAAGAGATCGAAGAGGATCATAAAGAACATTTGTCTTTTTCTTTTTTTTCCGTCTAGCGCACTTCATGTAGGCGCACTGATTGATCACGGAAGAGATTTTTTGTGTGAGTCAAGCCAGGTAGAACACACATTTAAAGTACAAAAACCCAACGTAACAAAACAATTTTGAAAAAAAAAACTGTTACATTGTTCGTAAAGTGCAAAACAAACTTGAAGTCGATTTTCTACACGAGAAAAGAAACAGATTTTTAGATTCGCACGCGACGTAACTGCATTCTATGCCGTGATTTTCAAGAGAAAATAAAAACAAAACACTCTCAGACTGTACATCTGTATTTTTTATACGCTATCTGTCGTAGGAAATAATTGTGTCTCTCCCGAACGGATGTGTCTACGTATATCTATCTATCTATTATACTGTATAAATATCGATCTGATAACGTTGACGTATTTTGTGTAAAATAATGTGTCCTGTGTGTCTCGCTACTCATAAAACAGTCCAACTCTCTGTCTATCTATCTATTTTCCAATATTATTTATTCATCCATTTATTTATTCAACATTTATTAATTTTATTCTAGGTCTTCGATCTTTGTTCGTTTCTTTTTTATGGGTTTTATGTAAATAATGTCACAATTACGATGACATTCATAACTTGATTCACGTATCTCCATTATAGTCTTAACAGAATTTATCAATATGTTATATTTTTTTCATGAATTTTCCCATAATCAAATAATTGCCCAATCACAAAATGCCTAATAAGTAAATATTGTTATGTGTCTGTCTTTCGTGGCAATGGTATCGCATTTTTGTGACTGATCCCAGCTGCGACCTCTACTCTCCTTTTCTCTTCACTCTACTATTATTTTTTTAATTGAACATTTTATTCAGGTGGAATTCTCAAATGTAGGTAAATTTCGAACAGTTTTTCTACCGATTGCTGATGAATTATTACATTTCAATAATTTTATTCTCTCATCTTTTTTTCGTGCAAGTTGACGTTTTGTGCACACGTTTAAGAAATTATTCTCGTTTTTCCTCAGATTTTATCAAAAGATTTTCTAAGCAAGAATTTGCAAAATTGCTTGTCGAAATTTCACAATTTTGAAGTAAATATCTCTTACATAATTTTTCCCTACAAATCCTATTTATAACAGTTTTCATATTTTATACTCGAATCTTCGCTTTTTTACGACAATATTTCACTGTCGAGTTAATCTTTTACACTTTTTTCTCTATCTCGTCGTGATTTCCTGCATGGTAGTGATAATGGCCGAGTATACGAGAATGAAAAGCAGATAGAAACAAAAAATAAATATCAATTAATAAAAAATATATTTATATTTGTTAGAAAGATATTATTAGAAATCCATCAGATTATTTATTTATTTTTTCTTCTTCGCTTTGAAATCTTGACACTTCAGCTTTTATTGGGATGTTATGAGAGAAAAAAAATGCTTGCTCCAAGGCGAAAACGTGATAAAAGAGTGCATGAAATGTTCTCATAAGCTATTACGTGTCGCCTATTTTGTGCATAAAAGTGCATGGCTACATTCTATTGAAAAGTGCAATAACTCCGATACGAACTTTTCTCATCGAGTTTCTTTTTTTTTATCGACAATAAAGTGCTTGGAAGTTGCAAAATTGCGTCGAAGAAATAATTTGTTCTCGGGTTGAATTGATTTCTCTGTGCTGGAGGCTATTTGGATTGACCTATTTTCCACTCTAAGGGGTTGCAGGAGATTGACTCATTGGCCCTGGCTGCATGCACTCCGTTTTCAAAAATACCGAGATCGTTGTCGAACTGTTACAAAAATCAAAATAGTACACAAATTTTGCTTAAATGCAAATCGAAGAAATTACACGCAGTCGTTATAAAATTATGAGAATAAAAAATATATAATTACAACAAAAAAATGATCTCGTTAGAAAAAAAAAACGGTTTGACAGATTGTCGACTTTTCACGTAAATTTGCATGGTTTGAAGGTTCGCTTAAAAAACTCGTAGATAAAAACAACGTTTACAACACCTATATACAATCGTTACTCAACTTTTTTTTTTAAATATATACTAAAGTTTTTGGAATTCTGCGTTATTTTCAGCATCCTTCAGTGGCGGAAACTCATCGCAAAAGTGAATTTCGTACAAATGAGAGTAAGAAAAGACAGACAAACGATTGTTGAGCGAATAGAAAAGAGGGAGAGAGAGAGAGAAAAAGAAAGAGAGTCGATGGAAGATTAGACGAATTAAGAGCGAGGAGTGGGGGGATGACCAAAAAGAAATTGGGACGACGATAAAAAAGAACGTGAGAATCGCCCGATCGATGGATTATCACTCAACAATTAATTCTTGTCGTCTTCTTCACAATTTGAAAAATGATTTCGCGAAAGGCACAAAGAAGATTTTAGTCGAATCACTTCCGAATTAAAGCCACTAAAATTTTAAGATGGAATAAAAACCGATGTAAAACAAAAAAGAGGGGGGGGGGTTGGAGATTTAATCCGATAAAGGGAAAAAATAGAGCGACGATCGAACGCCGAATGAAGCTCGCGAGTTGGACCGAAGAATTTGACGAAATTCACCTGACGATAACTTCGAAGCGTTTCGAAACCACGTCAAGGGATTTTTCGAAATTCAAAAGAATATAGGAAAAGCGCAGAGATAGGATGAAAGGGGATAAATTTCGAAGAAAAATAGTTAAATGAAGTATAGGAATTGAAAAGGTTGAGCGCAGTTCACGGGAAAGGGTACAGGGTGTTCGTAAATACCGGAATCCCGTCTGGGTTCTAACGAAGAGATGGAAAAATGAGGGCCAGGGACGATGAGGGGAACGAGAAGGAATCAATTCGCGATACAAAAAATAAAACGAAAACAGAAGAAAAATGTTTGAAGTAAGAGTCAACATCCCAATGTAAATAACACACAATTTATTCCTCGTCGTTGGAAACTCGCGAAGAGTGTGTAATTCGCGCGTCTTCGTAGCTGGTAGAATGTTGAATGATCGAACGATTGAACTTATTGAACAAAGAGAGAACAATTATTCTCCTCTTCTTTTCCTCTTTCTTTCCAACTCGTTCATTTTCCTTCTCATTGTCACTGTATTATTATTTTTACATGTGCGTTACTATATATACGTATATAAACACGCATAAACAATTGAATAAATAAATGTATAAATATATGTATATTTACGAACACCGTGTAAACGCCATCATCATCTAGAGAAAAATATTGAAATAAATAAATAATTAAAGTGGCGGGACGGGGAAAGGAGTTGAGAAAAAAATAATCAAGTAAATACCGGGCTCGAGTTTGAGAATATTAGAGAAAGAATCGACGATATGGAAAAAGGGGGAAAGAAAAATTTTAGGTATTTCGTAAGACTTAAAAATTATCTACCAATGTTATACATATATGTTAATAACGATAATATTAATAATAATAACAATAATAACAATAAATAATAATTAATTATTAAAAAATAAAGAATCACGTTGTATGGCGGAATCTATGAACTTTCGGGGATGAATCGTCGTTTTGTCGAATTAATTTTGTCGTGAAATTCGAAGCTAAGTGAGAAAAAAAGAAACAACAACAAATAAGTTACCGGAAAAATGTAATATAACGTATGGAATAAATATTGAAATGTTAGAAAAAAAGGGAGGAGATAAAGTAAAAAAATTCCCGAAGATATCCAAGGACGGCGACGTTTGTCGCCAAAAGGCAGACGGGTAGTAATGAAAAAAATGAAATCTCGAGGTAAGAATGTCAATGAACGATTATTTATTGAATGGGCATGAACCAATTTTTCTTTTTTTCTCGGGCATGTTCTTCTTCTTCTTCTTCTTTCCCTATAAACATATAATATATTATTATTGTTTTTCGTCCTTTCCTGTATCTCGATCTGTGACCGTGAATTCAGCAAAATGCGAAATTCTCGCTCGATTTCGGCGGATACGAGAGGAAACAAAGAAACGACACATTGTCAACATTCAACGACAGACACGTAACATGTTACAAGGCACTTAAAAATACATCGAAACAACCCCCTCTATCCCTCTCCAAACTGTATACGTTTTAATCAACCCTTGATAAAAGATTGAATATAATCCCTCCAGTGTCGAACCCTCTTATAAACCTTGATTAAAAATTAATCCTGAGAGCTGTCTTATAATTCCAGGTACATAACTCATTGAACGATAACATCAATAACCGTGATAGGCCCGATATATACTGTCTATATACCATATCACATGAAAACTTGAACCAATGAATAAACACCCCGCAAAGCGAAATAAACAAACAGGGGAATAAACTTTGGTCGCACTTTAAGATTTCCAAAACGTTTGTTTTTTTTTTACTTCTAACTACTTTTTTGTTTTTATTTCAGTGTGTTTGTCTCTCTCTATCTTTCCGCTGTACTTTCTTTTTGATTTTGTACGAAATAGGTTGCGGATTTTGTGGTGAAAAGCCCGAGATACCGGCCGTTGTATATTTTGTGCCCTGATTTGTGCCCGATGTCTGTCTCGCAGCTTTTTTCCCCTGGCGAGAAGAGTCTGATCGGATTCGCTTTCTTTTTCGCAGCCAAGTTCATGCCGGAATCGGCGCCGGTCGCCCAGGCTCCGCCCGTTTACCAGTATCCGCCCCCGCCTGGACCCGCACCGGGCGCAGCGCCCGGCGCGCCCGCGCCACCGGCAGGCGCGCCGCAGTCCGCGCCCGCGGCCTTCGTCGGCTCGTCCCTCGACGGAATCCACAGCATCATGTAAGCCGGGCGAGAGCGAGGAACGGGACGACGAGGACGAGATTCCGCGACGGGAAAAACGACGAGCAACATTCGAGAAAAACGACGAAACTGAAATTCAAACGCTTACTCTTTCGTTACTAACGAGCGAAGATAAAAGTTTTTCCTTCTGGACGAACAATCATGTCGACAGTGCATTCCTCGTGCAAGGCCTCCAGTTATAACACACTTTATTCGAACAACAATTCAATTGGAGTTTTATTATTAAATATTGAAGATATTTGTATATCGTTTGTTAGGATTAATATACGGAATCGTACACGCGCGAGCTCGCGACTACTTTCGTATATGTAAATAACGATCGACACTAAGATACTTCAGTGTAGGAAAAACTATTTGTTTGAGATCAGATCAGGAGAAATGTGAACACGTTTCATTCGGAGAGGAACGAAGAGATGTCAAATATCTTTTTTTTCCCGATGTCACTTGTGTTTTACGCCACACACCGTGCTCCGTCAATTTAGAGCCGATTTTCCTAACGATAATTACTTTATCGCGTTGAATTCGACACGTTCTTTCGATCTCGAACGTCACTGAAACCTTCGGACTTTCGCAGAAAAAAAAACCGAAGCGAGACGAATGAAAAAAAAAGATGGACGTAGGATAAATCTGTCGAAGAGAAACGACGCAGGTTTTTCACACTCTAACTGCACGTTCGCATCGATTGATTTAAAAAAAAAACCGAGAGAGCATTTTAAAAAGTATACTCGCGCTCATCAATTGTCTCCAAAGATCCTGATTACTTTCGTCCTTCGACAAATTCAAAATTAGGGAAAATATATTTAAAAAAAAATGATACATATAAAGTAAAGAAGTCAGCTTAGGCCTATAAGAAGAAAAAACAGATGCTTCGATGTAAGATTTCGTCATCATTGTCCACTGTCGAATTAAATAATTAATGATCTTAAAGACAGTAAGAGGATTTTTAATCGCTAAGCTAAAGAGGAGAGAACCGAGAAGGAGCGAGTCAGAGGGAAGGATATGAAAAAATCCCAAAAAGAGAAAAAAAAACAAAAGACGTAAGGAGTAATGAAGAACGTGTGAATCGATTGAATTGTTCTTAAAACGATTAAAAAGATTTATACGATTCTGGAAAAAAAAGAAAAGAGTTGCTTCGTTAATGGATAATGAAGAGGAAACTTGAAGAGAAAAACTACATAAAAATCATGTGAAAAACGTGTGAATCGATTGAATTGTTCTCAAAACGATTAAAAAGATTTATACGATTATGGAACAAAATGTATACAGTTGCTTCGTTTAACGATAATGAAGAAAAAGTTTGAAAAGAAAAACACTATAAAAATCATATGTATATCTATAAATAAATACATTTACATACACACACATTACACACACATAAATGTATATATTATTAATAGGATGGATGAATTTCGTTTCGACTTTTTTTTCCCGACTTTTCTTTTTCGAAAAAGATCGATAAGACGAGGAGTAAAACGAGCGATAACTTATTCGAAAATTGTATTCGAAAAAATAGACGTCTTATATGAATGAAAATAAATAATTATTCATGTATATTACTACTAGACGTTAATGTATATTAGAAGACGTGAGAATAAAAGGATGAAAAGAAATTCTGGGTTTC
Organism: Cremastinae sp. A BG-2022a; assembly: GCA_030522545.1. Classification (NCBI taxonomy): domain Eukaryota; kingdom Metazoa; phylum Arthropoda; class Insecta; order Hymenoptera; family Ichneumonidae; species Cremastinae sp. A BG-2022a. The sequence goes on along the minus strand of JAPYYW010000067.1, from coordinate 42,392 downwards.
GAATTTCCAGGAGGAAACGAACGGGCGATGATCACGGCGGAGGAAAATTTTCGAGTGATTTAGATTCGATGATTTTAATTCGATTATGGAAGCGAGAATCGAACGTGAGAGTTTATTCGCTCGTGCGCGGAGCGAAAACGAACGGGAGCGAGAGAGAGGGCGCCATGCTTCTCGTGTCCCACTTCGCGAACCGGGCTAACGGCATTTCGGTCCAGATACAATGCGAGAGAGTTTTTTTTTCGACGGGGAAGGGGAAACCCGCCACGGACACGTTCGATTCTTCTCGGCACTCTTGCTCCTGTCAAAAAGCCACGTCATCCGGGTACTTCCCTCCCGGTCTTTCAACTCCTTCCGCGAGGCTCCTCTTACTCGCTAATTTCTCCCTCATTTCGGACACCGGATCGAAAATGAAATCTCGAGCCTCCAACTTTCAAACGACTTTGAGGATTTTTATTACTATATCATTTTTTAATTGCAACGACGATAAAACTTTTGAACTTCATCATTCCTCACTTTCTTATCTCTCATTTTATTGTTTGAAAAATTTTTTACTTTCATGTCGGTGAATAATTTATTAAGATAACTTTTTTTTCATTTAAATTTCTTCAATTTCTGAATTGATATTTTTTTATTATTATTGTTTTATTACGATGTTGAGGATATTCTTGAACTTTGATTTTTCACTTTCGTAGTTATTTTCAAAAGTTTTCATCGCTCTTTCTCCATGTGGGTAATTTATCGTGATAACTTTTTTTCGAATTTCTTCAATTACTGGACAAGTGACACTCGAGCGATGACAAATAAGTACATATAGAGAAACGTCGTTGAAGCGCCAGACAAGAAAGCAAACAGTGATTGAGTGTCGAGTTCTAACGGGTTCACAATTATTTCATTTTTCCCTCTCCAGAACCCCTCGACTACGTACTTTAAATAGAAAAAAAAAATTTTTCAGTGTGTCACTCAACATACGATTATGAGTTTCCGATTCCCATGAAAAATCGTTATTGGGATGTTCGAAAAAAATTCATATAACGACTTTTGAGAATTACAAAAAAAGTGATGAATTACCAGAGACGATAAAAATTGAAGCGTACCGAAAATCACTCAATTTTTTTTCAACCGATTATCTCTTCGATCTAATGTGGAGTGAGTACGGAAATTGGCCGCTTTTGTCTCGAGAGAGTTATTGGCTCAACTTTTTTTCTCTCTTATTATCACGTTAGGCTCGTTTTATGGCGTTTTTCATCTCGCGTTTACTTCTCGGTCCTATTTTTCTATAATTTACGATTTTCTTAACGATCGTAATATTCGGCGGGCGTACGTTCTACAAACCCAAACCTCTGTATCGGGAACACTCGGATCTTAACTTGTGTCTCTTGAATATAAATACACTTCGATCGCGCGCTGGAAAAAGTGCATCGCGTAAATGCATTTACCTGACGTCCCGGTCTCCGGTTCTAGCAATTAAACTGTAACGAAATTAAATTTGCAGTGAGATCGAAAATTGCATTTAGTATCGATCTTAGACAAATCAAAATAAATAAAAATGATTCATTGCATTATCTGGCTGTAAATCAAATTTTTATGTTTACCTAAATATTTGAGATTTTTTTCATCATTTGTCAATAAACTGTTTTTTCATACCGTCAATAATTTTCTTGATAACATAACGGCAGAATAATATGGAATCGTTGAGAGTGAAATCAGGCCGAGAAATGAGGATCAAGGTGAGCAAAACTTTCAGGACTTTCAGCACAGATGACAATCGTTTTTATTGTTAGATTTGCGGAAGTGATCTCCTTTTTTAATTATGTTTTTCAAGCTTGAGAATACTTTTGGATATTTTTGCGGAAAAATATATCACAAGAACGAGCTATTAAGAGAAAAAAAAATCCAAAGGTGGAAGCATGGACGATAAATTCGCGGTCAAACGAACAAAAAGTACCGAAAATGGCGAAAGAAAAGAACAATAAAAAATAAAGATATAACCCGGTAATTCGAAAAAGGAGAAAATTTAATATCCTACATTCTGTTACGACGACGTATCCATCCTGGCTCCTCGTCACAATTTAACATTTCGAGTCACTTTTTATCCACTGCCAGCTTTTTTTCTCTCTTCCTCGACGCATTTTCCTCTCGGAAGCCTCGATCGGCTGCTTCGAGCAAAAAGTGTAACGTGCATGATTTCACTCCCGAGTCGTATCATCATCAGTCTTTTTATTTCTCTCCTCGTCTCTTCTCTCTCATTCTTGATGGGCCGGATGTTGAGAACTTTGGGACGAAATAAAAAGGGAAATAAATAATGTTTTTCCTTTTCATATTTTTTTCTCCTTTCTTCTCAAAGTATTTATGTATACATTTTTTATATAGTCTCTCTGTGCTCTCTGCATTATTGCTCGAAGCGTAAAAATAACGAGCATATGTACCTGCGGTCGTGCCACCGTCACCGGATTATTGTGACACGGCCAATTACCGCGTTATTTTTACTTGACCGCTAACATTGAGCATGCGAGCCTTATTCTTTCATTACGACAATTACATTCTTACGATTAGTCAGAGATGCTCACCTCGATGAATGAACTTTTCGTCGCCCGGAGATCCCGTACAGTTCTCATTTTTCAACACGATTTCGGGGCCTCGGGAGAAAATTAATCTTCGGAAGCGACCCGACTAGTTCGTGAAAGCAAAATATTCTCATATCTGAAAATTTCGAAGGCGCATCGAAAAATTTTCGGTCCCGTGTGACTTTTCTGGTCTCGAATATCGGCCTGCGCTCGTTGTCACTGCGTTATAATAAAAAAAATTAGGAAAGGCCTGTAAATGTGTCCGGGCTGTAAAAAATTTCTCACAGTCGTCTTGGCGAGTGAAACTCGATTTTCTACCTCGAAATTTTCGATCGGGGGTCCCTAAGCCGGTCAGCGGAATTTACGTACAACATGGATAAAGTTTTTCAAAAATTTAGGTTGTATTAGCATGAAGCGTGGGCCAGAGAGCCAAAAATGGGCCGAGGAGCACTCTCAAGATATGAGACGGGATTAAGCCTCGTTAACGATTCCGTATACGAATTCCATTCGTCGTTTAATTATTCACCGGTGACTGACCTACCTTCGTATTGATCTTTCTAAGAAAGCGGAAAAATAATGCTCGTTAACGACGAATGAATGTTTAATGAATCGACATAAAATATGAATGAAATATAAAATATATGGAAAATTGATTTAAAAATAAAATATATGGAGAGATAAAATATTGAAATTTCATTTATTGAAGGAATTTGTTTGGGAATTCGTTGGGGAGGAGATGGATTTTTCTTGTATCTCCTTTCTGATTTTCGGGCCCGCGTTTGATCGGGCCCAACGATCATCGGAGCCAACGGAGAGGGAGAAAGGGTGTCGGGAGGGGGTAGAGAATCGTGTCAAACGCGAGCACGTGTGTGCTCCGAGGGGCGGGGGAGGAAGAGATCGAGGAAGCAGTGGGGATTATGTATCAGGCTCGATCGTCGCGAGCCACCAAAGAAGATAAATAAGAAGGACGTGGAATGAAAATGTTCCCTATTGTGCAGTGTCTCGTGTCATGACGCGGAAGTCGTCGCTCGATCCTCTTTCCCTCAGCGTTTCGTGATTTTGTCTTCAATTACACTTTTTTTTTCTCGCTTCCCGATCAATCTGAGCGACGATTTATTTTGGAATCGCATTTCCGTAAGATTCATTACGAGATAAATTTCTTTGTGGAAGTCATCGTTGCCATGGCCAAGTTCAGATTGCGTGCCTTAGTTTTCGGATTTTTCGCGCTCGCGCTCGTCGCTTCCTCGACGGCGGCCGAAGTCGACGAGGACACCGGCATCCTCGATTGTTTCTCCGAGGTTAATAGTCTCGCGTGCGCGAAAAAACGCGCCGACGAGGCCCTCGACAAGATCGAGTCCAACGTGACGGGAAGGCAAACTTCCGTCGGGATTAGCAAAGTTTTCGACGAGGCCGGCGAAATCATCGTCGATGTTTCGAGGTCGCTCTTCGGCGACGATGCGGCCGACGACGACGAAGATGCCGAAGAGTCACAAAGCGGATATCGTAAGTTTTCCAAAAATTACTCGAAAAACTTTTCCACTGGAATAATTAAATAAATAAATATATAATTATTTTATTCCATTATATCTTTATTTTCGATCAAGAATTGGAAATGTGTTCGAAAATATTTTTTTCTCAGCATTGTTCCAAAAACGAGCCTTTTAATCGTCCTATGAACAGAAGTTTAAATAAAATTTAACAATAATATCGATATACTGATTTTTACGAAAGCTTGTGAGGAAATCAATCAGTTCCAACGAGAACTAGAAAAGTACTCGTAAATAATTTTTGTACAATATACATTTAATCATTCTGAAGTTTAAGGAAAGTTTAATGAAAATCTATAAAATTGTATACAATTTTAACGATCGAACCATCGCAGGTGGCAAATTAATTACTCATATCTTCAGTATCTATATAGTATTATTAATCATTGGAGTACTAAAAAGACGTTCGTAAACGTTTATTTGCTCGAAACAGTTTCGAAGTGGATAATGAATTATTCTGAAAAAACGATACAATAAAAATGTAAAAATATTGACGCACTTTTCACGAGCGTACGTCGTTTCGTGGCGAGGCTGCGTTTCAATGGATTTACGATTCTCTATATAGCTAGTTTGCTCACGAGCAAGTTCGCATCGGGACGCGTGTGCATTGAGAAAGGCATCAGGGGAAAGGGGTTAACGCAGAGCGAAATGAAGTGGGAATGAGCCATATAGCGCATCACGAGAGAGAAGAAAACTTCTCGGGGTGGGAGAAGAGAAATACTTGTGGTGTAAGGTTTCTGGGTCGAGCCACCCAAATTCATCGTTTGACACGAAATAACGATTTTTATCATTTTTTTCCCTCACTTCCAGAATTCTTCGAATCATCTTCTTTTTATAGCCTTTTCTTCGCTCCCAGAATTTTCTCTCCGCGTTCTTTTTTTTCATATTCACACTCGTTTTATTTCTTTTTTATTATCGTTTTCTAAATGATATTCCACACTTTTCTAAACACAGTTAACGTTCAACGAGGAGAGAACTCTGGCTCGGTCGTAAATAAAATTTGACATCTGTCAATTAACTATAAACGAGCAATTTTTTTTTTCAAATTATCTGCAAAAAGAGAGGGTCCTGGGTGATGCGCACGAAACGTGCATAAAAGTGATCAGAGATAATAAAAATGTCCGGTTGCAAAGTTGTTATGAGGAGAAAGATGTTTAGGGGAAAGAAACTGGCAATTAACCAGCGAATTATGTTGATGGTCGGATCTTGAACAATATGGGCACGAATCTATGGGAAAACGACTTTTTTCTCATAACACCTCTACCTCGCTTTTAATTCTTGCATCTTGTGGAAAGAATAATAGCAACTTTAGCAAATGAGCTAAATTTACACAGAATGTTCGAAATTTACGAATATTAAATCGAACGATAAAATATATTCTATCCTTAATTTCTTTAAAATTATAAATCTAATTATAAACTTTTAAGTTTTTAACAAATTTTGTTTTCTGTTTTCAAGGTGAAGCCCGCAAAAAATTCGGAAAGAAGAAGAAGAAGTTGCTCCAGAAATTGATGGCGTTCTCGATGCTGATTAAATCGAAGATAAGCTTGATCCTGCAATTGATCTCGACTCACATCCAGATGAAATTTTTCGCAATCGCGATAATCAGTTTGATAATAAACATAGCCCGTTTCTGGATCGATGTGAAGAAGGATAGTCACGCTTCGAAAGTCGTTTACTACGAGCACGCGCAACATCAGCACCATTACGATCACGACGACGATCACCACGGCGGTTACTGGGGAAGATCCGACGAGGGATGGCTGGCACAGCCGCTGGCCTACAATGCTCATCAACAGGAATAATTGAAATAGCAAAGAAATAATAAATTAGAGCTCATTCGACTAAAACGTAATCTATAAAAAAAGAATTTATTATTATTTGCTGAAAATTAACTCGGTGATACAATGTAAACGTTATTTTCGTTGATTTTTTTAATTTATTTGGAAGAGAAATATTATTTCCTTTCTTATTTATATTCTGAAAAAAAAAGTTTAACTGTACAAAATATGTGGTTTAAGATTCAACGAGTGTCATAGATTTTAAAAAGCGTTAGAATAGTATTTATTTGCGTGTGTGTGAATGAGAGTGTGCACCACGATTCAAATTCCCGTTAAGCCAAAGTCGATCGTACCTGCGTTTTCTCATCGCCGCGAATTGATGATCAGTAACGACAAGTTTTACTGCGATAGAATTACACCATCGCATCACCATCTCTTTTTTTGTATAAGGAACATTTTAGTGGCAGTGCATATGAAGTCAACAACGCTAATGACATTTTAATGACGATTGATCATTTTAAAAAAATAATCAAACAATCTTGGCAGGGTCTTTGTTATTTTTTGTACGTTTACGATTGTAAAGTAATTTCATAAATTAGAATAAGAATTACTTACCAATTAATAAATAATTAATCAAATTAGTTTTATAAAAACAGAATTGTTTATTTTTTACCGACCAAAATGAAATTCGATAAAAGAGGAATATTTTACAACGATTTTTGTAAAAATAATTTAATGTTCTTCTGCTGTTATTGAATAAATACATTTTTCGGCATTTGGATGATTTATTTAATTATGCTAATTTGGGGAAGGAAACGACGAAGACCTTTGGGCGAAAGGCTCACACGATGCATCTGGAAGTGGCAAAAATTTCTTCGTGTCTTGAATTTGGCTTACCTTGTTACGATGCGTCCTTGCATGCTCGGGGGCATCCCCAAACTCGCGAATTATCTTTCGTATTCTTCGTCATTCACATGGAAATGCGTTTCGAATCTTTAAAATGTCCTCAGACATCTTAATTTCGAACCCAAGGTTGGACTCTCATTCTCTTTTTGGAAATTAACGCAAAAATCGTTTTCGCGACAGAAATAAAGATTTGGATTCGATATTTAAAAAAATGATTCTCAGCCAACTCCCGCGAAACGGATTTGACGTTTTTTGCATTCGCACATGTTGATTAAATCATTTTTCATTGATGTGAAAAATTTCTCGATTTTTTTAACTGACTTCTCACATACAGTCAATTAATTATTTTTATATCAAAATTTCTTTAAAATTCGCCCAACTCGTCATTGATTCTTCTCGCGTTCCGCGATCGCTGCGAAAATATTTTTCGCATAAGAGAAACTTGGAAGAAAGGAGAAAAAAATCTTAATATTTGCATCCGTCCTTCGTTGGCGAACGAGACAAGACTTTGAGGGATATTCTGCAAAAATTTCACAATTTACCTCTCATGGAAAACGTTTTTGCAAAAAGCTAAAGCCCTGAGTATTATGAAATTTCACTAAAAATACGTTTACTGGCAAATATAGAAAATTAAAATTATACTTTAGACATATTTTATGAATTTTTTGGAAAAGAGGTTAAATCGTATGAAAATTAGAATTTCTTCTCGTTCCTCTTCGTCTTCTTCTCCGAGTTCGCTTTTTTCGTCATCGCAAGATAAAAATCGGCGAGGCACGAACACGAAAGGGAGAGATAAATTTGCATGGAGCCTTCGAGCACGGGATGACGTTGCAGATGCGTTCTTAGACGTTGCCTGGTCATTGGCAAAAGACGAAAAAAGACGTGATTAAATTACCGATCAGGCCAAACGCGAAATCGTCATTCATGCGAAATTCAAGATCGTTTTTCTGTCCGCGAGGAGTCTTGCTGCTATAAAACACCCTCCAACCCACCGAAGAATCAGTCCTGAGTTGATCCTCATCGAGGAATCGACACAAGAGGAGAGTTTGAAGAAACTACGTCAAAAACTTTTATTTTTCAACCAAAAACGAAATTTTTCAAGATGTCTCGAAGTGAAATCTTTGTTTTCGTCATCTCGATCTTTGTCGCGATCAACGCTTTGCCTCAGCAACAAAAACCGAAGAGGCCTGTGCCAGTTTTCAAAGTAAATTTTGTAAAAAAAAACAAACAATAATAGAATATTTAATTTTTCGTAAATTATTCTATAATGGATTTTGTTCTAAAGAAAATGCAGGGTCTTGAATTACCGAACAACGCGACGTTGATAAGAGAAAATATCGTCGATACTTTTTCTTGCGAGGGGAGGATTTATGGATTTTACGCTGACATCGAGAACGAGTGCCAAATATTTCACGTCTGCATGCCTCAGCAGAGAGGATCTTCCAGGTGGAGTTTTATTTGTCCGGCAGAAACCGTTTTTAATCAGGTACAACTTTGTCTTTAAATTTTACTACGTAATATTTTTTGACACTTTCAATTAATTTTGTTATTACAACTTTCACCACTGTTTACTGTGAATTTTATTTAAACGAGCAACTTCGCATAATTTGCTCTATTTCGATTAATTTATTAGAGGTTTCATCTCTTTTTTAATATAGGATACATCCGCCCGACACTTTTTTTAAAAATAATTTGAAACGATATTATAAATTAGAAACACTAAACTATTCACTTTCCGTATGATTGAAAATAACTGGAACTGACACTCGATTGAACTTTTCGAATTGCTGCGAAATATTTTTCGGTACCGAAATACCTCGCGAGACCCGACACGTCTTACCCCGACACTTTATACCGGCCTACTGATTTCAAATTCAGTCAAAAATTCAAGTAATTAAGACCTTAATCGGTTTTTAACTCGACCTCGACCGATCACTATGGCAACACTAATGACCGAGTGATTAACGAAAATTTGAAAATTTTATTTTCCTCGTTACGCTCGACGAATTTTCTCTCTTTTTTTTATGTTTACGATCCCCGAACTATTCAGGTATATTCGTCCAGGTATATTTGATGTAAATCAGAAAATTATGTTACAAGTTTATTTCACATGAGCTGAGAAAATTTATCGTGTTCGAGGACATCAAGCCTGATTTTTCGAGAATCGAAAATAGGAAAATCTCAAAATTTCCAGTGGCGATATTTTTTTCGTGTCCTCGACGATTTCGACTTTATAATGGGTATTTCCTGAAAATTTTTTCAAGACGAAATAAATGATTTTAAGATCAAGGTCATTATTTTCAAAGCAACGTACGTTGAATTTTTTTTTAATGAATAGATATTTTAGCCAAAAGTTAATGCACTCTGCATAATGCGCTCTATTCCGATGAATCGATTAGAGGTTTCATGTCTTTTTTAATATAGGATAGGTCTGGAAATGTGAAATTAGCTTTAAAAAGTTGACATTTTCCTGAAAAGATATAATTAATAGTATCAACATAAAAATATAGGTTCACAGGTACGAGGAATAATTATCGCGTCAATCGACAATCCCCTGTAGTTAACCTCTTTTGTATTCGATTGAAAAAGTGCTCAATTTTCGTAGGTATACATTAATTGAAACATTTATCTTCTCTAGCATGAAAATAAAAAAGGGTCTAGAATTTAAATAATGAATAAAATACTTTCTCTTAATTTCGGTCTCTTTATAAATTTCCAATAGTTGCTGATGTATTGACCACTTCGAAGTTACAGTCTACTCAATTAAATGTTATTTTTTTAACATGATTCACTAGTATGGTCTGAAATACTTTTAATTAAATTTTTCAAGGCAACGTTCGTGTGCACGCACACCGAAAACTCGATTCCTTGCGAAGAGTCCGATCAATATTACTCTCTGAACGAGGAGATCGGAAAAGAGGAAGTGGACGAGGACGAACGTCCGGAGGAAGATCCGAACGCGGGCGACTTCGCCGGCGAGGCGCCGACGCCGTTTCCCCGAGGATTTCGTCGCGGCAAGAGCCGCAAATTCAACGAGACGACGATTATAAATCAAGAAGCAGCCTCGACGTCAGCCCCATCGTCGAGAATTGCGAAAATATCTCGCGAACGTTCCAGACGCGAATAAAAATTTCACAAGCAAAAGAAAACACAAAAAAGTTCCACTGCTACATCGCTATTGTAATTTTTCAGTAACATACAGACTACGAACATATTATAAAACGATAATAAAAAAGAAAGAGTGTAAAAGGAAAATTCAGGAATCGTTTGCGAAGAGCACACGCGAGCAAACGTTACACAAGTGTCCCAAGCCTTTTCGAGAATGAATTTTCTTTCTTCGTTAACCGCTGATGAATATTAAAAACTTCGATTAATGTCTACTATTAAATTATATTGTATATTGTATATAAATATAATACTTGAAAGTGCTCGATAAAAAAAGCTCTCATTGAAGCGATGATTAAAAGTGTTAATAAGACTGTACAATCGATTGATATGTGTCGATATGTTGGTTCGTCGAAACGTAAACGATTAGAAACATAAAACTAGGAAAAAAAAACGCACACGCACACACTGTGAAAATGAAAAAGACACGCAAAACAAACTGGCTTGAAGAAAATCGATGCCGATCGCGGTGCAAGATCCAATACCCGTTTCGATATTCGCAGTTAAAAGAAGAAAGGGAGAGGAAAGAAACGAACTGAGTTCCCTTCCCCTCGACACACTCTATTCGGTATCTTTGGATAACTAGCCATCTTCCGAGCGACAGAAAATTCAGAATTATGCTCCGGGATTAAGTTGAGTACATAAAACCAATGATCCTCGCTCAAAAATCATTCACAGTTATGGAATACTTTCTTCGTCGAATTCTCTCGTATATGTACACACACTCGCTTATCGAATAATGTCTCAAATATATATATATATATGTATATAATATGTACAAAGTTGTGGAGCTTCGTGGAAAAAAAAACGAGCCCGATGAAGAACTATCTCGAACTAAAATTCTGGTATTCTAAGCACACGTGCGATAAATTTTCAATAAAATAAAAGAAGGGCCAACGATGATAGACTTTTTCGATGATTGAAACAAGGATCAGGCCTCCGAGTCGAGGGTTAGCTCCGTTTCGATCTCGTCGGGACTGCGAAGATCGATGGCGAATCGTTTTTTGACAACGGCGCTCTTGTCTTCCTCCGTGCCGAGTGTTTTGACGTTTTCCGAGTAAATCTGGAAGGCCGCGGCGAGGGCGTAAGTCAGCTGCCTAGCGTGGTGCTTCGACTCGCAGACGAAAGCGTGACACTCGAACGGCGAGACACGGCGGAAGTTCCCGTTGTCGCGGACGACGATCATCGAGAAGACGCGAGTGTAGACGAGGTCCTGGACGCCGTAGGAGATCGACTCGATCGGATACATCTTCGAAAATCCGGCCTCGTGCTTTCGCTTGCCGATCGGCAGCAGGGACACCCCGTCCTTGGAAACGACGAGCTTCACCAGCGGCAAAATCGTGTTCGCTGGCAAAGACTTCGCCGAGGCGACCATATTGTCCACCGGCTTTCGCGTGTGCTTTATTCCCCAGAGTCCGCGGGCGTCGTGCGATCCCAGATATTTAACTTGGAAGACTTGCGGCAGATCCGTCGATCCTTCGAAAACGTTCTTGTCGATCGACAGCATCGACAACTTGCTCGTCAAACTCTTCGTCTCGGTCCTCGACGAGGGCGCAATCTTCGGATCGCTTCTCATCTTTTCTTTCGTATCACTTTCCTACAATCGTCAAAAAAAAAATAATAATAAATATTGCATCGTATTTTATTATTATTATACTGTGTACTTTATTTCATATTTTATTGACCGGATTATTTGGAAAATGTAGAAAAAGTCAATCAAGAGATATCGAAAGTCTGAGACTCTTTTCTCTTTTCTCTGCTTTCGGTATTTTCTGGACCGGCAACTCGACGTGGATCACTGGCTTCGTGACTGGTCTTTTAGATAAACTGTGTCAATTGAAATTTTTCGAGAATAATTTAAAGTTTGGTTCGTCTCGAAATATAGAATCTTGTGGTAAAGAATTTATTTTTTGGACAAAGTAAAGTTTTTTAAATTTTTGTTTATTTCGCTTTCAGAGTTCCCCTCGGTTATTTCTATACACGTTATGCAATATCAGCAAACCGAGACAAAATCGTGTGTCATTAGTATTGAAATTTAAGATTTTATCGAAACAACGCCGATTTCAAAAGTCGTTGTTTTTAATTCCTCGCTATTTTCACTCTTCATCCTCATGCAACTGTTTACACAACACACTCGGCAATGTCACACTTCAACATACGAAAATAAGAGAACAGAAATCCGCTGTAAAATGCACTTATCAAAAAAAAATGTTAAAGCACGTTTCAATGTAAAATCTACAATTAAATTCATTTTTTTTAATTACTTATTTTATACTGTATGAAAATCATGCATGAAAAAAATAACAATGATACAAAGCTGATAATTCTTATATTGATTATAATTATTAAAATAATAAATAAATGAAGGTGTTAAAAAATCGTTTAAAAAAAACTCACGTTTGTTTTATTGTCAAAGTTGGCGTTAGCTCTGTCTGTTGGCCTTCGCGCGTGGTCACTGGTCTTGATTTTCAAGTGGTACTCGACGACGTTCGGTATGTTCGGCGTTTGAGGATTGACTGAGGTCTCGGGTTTGGTGGAGAGTTTGTTAGGCTGCTCGTTTCCGGTTTCCGGTGACGTGCCATTGCTGGCGATACTTTTGTTGCCAGCCTCGCTCCCGTCTGCCTCGTGACGAGTGGACACGCCCTCGTATTCGTCCGGTATAACTGACCCGGCATCCTCCACTTTCTTTTTAAACCCCTCGGCACCTGCCGAGCGACTATTTTCTTCCCTCCAATTTTTCTCGACGTCATCCGTTCTCGACCGTCCTTCCTCTCCCTCGCATCCCCTCCCCGCTTCCTCCCTCGCCACTTTTTTCAACACCCTCTCCTCCCGTCTCGTAAAACCGAAATCCTCGTCCTCCATCCTTGCAAAACTAAAAATTCAAATTTCCGTTCATACTACCGATCAATTTCTTATTTTATTCAACCGAAAGACACTTTGTTTCTCTTTATTTCTTATTTTGTTTCGGTATTTTCAATGAATTTTAACCTACGACGGATTCGGTTAAATTATTCTTACACGATTTGCTATTGTAGTTTCTTTGTTTTTTGATTAATTCTTTCGAAAAATGTTTCACCAGATTAGATGTCTTGTCGTCGACGATCGAGCTGTTCTCGGAGACTGAATCTCAATTCTCTTCTTCCTCTGTTCGACGATAACACGAGAGTTTCTACCCGATACCTTGTCTCACTTGAAATAATCGCTCTCGGCCTTATCTCTGTTTCTCGGCTACGTCACGATTTTGATTTGCGACTGGCAACGAATTCACGAGATAAACACTCCCACTTTTTTCCAATGCAAGTAAATTCAACAATAAAAATACATAACACCTCAATAATATGATTCTTGGAAATATTAATCCATAACGATTGAAAATTCGAAAAAAAAAATTGTTAAGAAAAATTACACAAGGAAATAAACGATACAGAAATAACCGAAATTTGTTGACGGTTAAACAATCATCGAAAGTATCTAACTTTAAATCAATTGAAATTTATTCACCCTTCGATGATTAATCGATGAATATGTATATATGGTATGGGTTGAAAAAATGTAATAATTTAGTGAGTTGACGATTTAATCCTAAACAGAGCAGGTGAATTGAAAAACTGCTTCTCGCTGTTCGAAACGCGATTACGCTCGTCACGCTTGGTGAATTTTTCCCCCCGCTTCCACCAGGGCGGGCTCGAAATCCTGCATTTTTTATCGTATGCGTTTAATTATAAAAACAAGCTGTAGGATCGCCGCGCGGTTTATTATTCATTCACCTGTACACATGATGTGCGAACGACGAGGAGGGAAAAGAGGAAGAAGCGAAGAGGAAAAAAAACAACGCGAAGAACCGTTGGATCGTTTCGATCAAATTCTCGATCCCCGATTAATCGTTTCGAGGAAGAGTCATCAAACAGAAATAAATACAGAGAATGAGAAATTCTATTTATATTTAAATTTGGATAACATATATAAAATTAGAGAATTTTTAAAGCGTATAAATTTTATAATGCGACGTAAAATTAAAATTTTTTACAGGGTTTGGCACGTCTTCATTTTTTTATTTTTTTGTTTTCACAAGTTCAACGGAATTCGCGTGAAAAGTTTGAAAAAATAAAGTTGTCGGCGATCGACGAAGTTGAAGGCATCCTCGCGTGAAATTAAGAAGCAGCGAGGAGTAGGGACGACTGGATGGAGGGGAGAAAAACCGGAAACCAGCTGTCGGGCGTTGAGCACGTGCTGCATCTTGCACCTGACCGTTTATATTCGTTTCTAGCTCCTTCTCCTTCACGTTTCTCACTTCCCGCCGTTCCGACTTTACGAACGTTATATACCTCTTTCCACCCTTTACGACCGTTATTCAATCTCAAGTGGCCTATTTAAATACGATCGACTAAAACGAGAATTCAAATATCGAAATACCTTTGCCCCGTTAATTCCTAATTTGAACTATATAAAGATAAAATTTAAAAAACATCCAATCCAAAAATATTTTAGATAATGATTTCTCAAACTTGTTTTTCCAAAAAAAATATATATATTAATTTGGAAATACTTTGTGAGTAAAAAATTCATCACAAATGAGATATGCATATAAGAAATGAAAATAAAAATAATATTCTGGAAATTGTTTCACGAAGAATGCACCTTATGAGAACTGCATATGAAAAATTTTAAAACGCGTACAAAGTCGAGATTTTTCTTGTCGAAGAAAAGAATAAAGATTCACAGGGAAGCGAGTTAAAAAATTTTTTTTTCCTGAGTCAGGAAACGAGTCAGGTGAATCGACGATTGTAAGAGATACGCACGCTCCTCGAGAGCTCATTGCTATGCGCCGAGTGTTACAGGTGTTACGAAAAAAAAACCTAAGTCTTTTTAAAATTGGATTCCGGTTCAACGAAACGATTCAAAATCTCACGGTCAACGGAAATATGAATAACACCTAGCAAAGATGCTCGTGAAAAAGAATCGTCGGATCGGCAAAAAGTTTTCTCTTATCTCGCTGGTGAGAAATGTTTCGCTCTTCTCGACTCACCCTGTAGAAATTCTCGTACACCTGTCGTTCGTTCGCAAACACCCACGCTTCGCGAATGCTTCCTCGCACACCGGGTGTCTCGTATCTCGAAATTCGCAAGATCTAAATTCATTTGAATATTTATAAAAATTTGACAAATGCATTATCTAATTATAGATTATCTGTGAATATTTGGCGAACAATTTTTTAAATTTCTTTTTGTCCTTCATATCGAAAACAGGCGACTGTTTCGACACTAATGCGACGAACCGTGCGAGATCATTTCTGTCACGCACACTGAATTCCATTGTATCGAAAATTCACGCTCGTCTCTCATCTTTTATTTATTGCTCGATCCCATTGTCCATCGGCTGGCTAATTTTTAGCGTCCGTGAATGGAAATGAAGAGACGAGACAGAAGCGAATATATTTCAAACAGTATATGCGAATGTGTACGGAGCGTTACGAAAAAGTGATTTAGAAACGTTCCCATTGTCATTATTTTTATTCAAAGAAAAATATATCGGTATATGAAAATAATGAAATTAATTATATAGAAATATATATTGTCGCATATCTTTCTTTTTTGAAACACCTTGTACAATGCGAATAGTCTGTTTCCGTATTTGTCTCTATTCCACTGAATGTTTTTGAACGTGCGCACGGGCGTAGCGCAAAAATTGAACAATTACTCGCGAGGCAGGAAGTCGCGAGAAAGAAGAGTAAACTCGGCAGTCCTCTATTGAACTTTTTTATAATGCGAGGGACGAAACGACCGGAAGCGGAGCTCGCACTGACGTTCCTGTCGCCTTTTCGAATCCACCGATGCGTGCACTCCGATCGTGCCGAGTGTCGGGCGTCCGAACGATAGACCGTTAAAAAATGGAAGAAATATAATAAACAAGGATGACGAGAGGGGTCGACGAAAGTCGATATGATGATGAACAAAGAAACGCTGGTACGGAAAGTTGTTGGTGAATAAAAAATATGTTTCGGTCCAGTTTAACTTTTCATTTTATTCCAATCGTACCTGACGGGGACGAGAACGCGAACGATATCTATTCCGGTGTGTCGACTCTCGTGCGGACTCCCGGCGATAGACGCCGGGACGTCGCGATACCGCTAGGAAATTCCTCGGCCCCACTCCTCCGACGATTTCCGTAAACAATATAGCGCGGGAAAAGGTCCGAGCGGGCCCCGAAGCGACGCCGGGGAAAGGGAATGAGTTCTCTCTCGTGTACCTGCTCCCATACGGCGACGTAGCTCGGCAACGATGGTTCGCGAGCTCGTCTTCCGTCGACCACGTAACACTTATTTGCAAGGGATCTCGTTCTTCCCCCTTCGGCGCTATCCGCCATCGAAATTGGGCCTCGCGGCCGCTCGGCGAGCCTCCCGAGATCCAAAATCGCGATCAGGCGAGGAACTCGCGTCGAGACCAGATGAGAATAATGTTCACAATAGGAAACTCTATATAATCTGAAGTCTCGTAACAATTCTCGATCGCACGCGCCATATTTTAGACCTCGTGCAAGTCTATTCCAATATTTCTATCTGACGAACTGCGTTTTTTCCCCTCAAAAACTCACCTTTCATTCTTGTTTATCGAAACTTCGACAAGGCTCGAAATTGGAAATTCGCTCTGCGAAATTAGAGCGAAGATCTCGTCCTCCGGTCATCGTCCTCCGGATTTTGAAGCGCCGGAATAAAGGTCGCACGAAATCTTGCTCACGGATGACTCTTTTTGCACGATTTATTTTATTCAGGACTTTTGTTTCGTGGGTCCGTGTCGGAGAGAGAAAAACGCCGACAGCGCGGAGTCTGGTCGTCTTTGGTGCGTCTCGCGTTGCTGCGTGTCGGTAACTGTGGATTAAATGTGGGACACCAGACCGTACGGTAGGTACACGACAGTCAACGCGCGTCGAGAGAAGTTTACAGGTATGCCCGCGTGTAATTCTAAGGACACGGGGCCTGGATTTGCTCGTTACTGATAAAGCGAATGTATACGACTATGTTTTTTACGAGACTCCAACATTATCGCCCCTCCCGGAACGATTATATTCACTCGTCATTTCGAAATACATCTTTTTATTCGTATACCACACTTTTTATTCGTACGACGTTTTTTTTTGTTCAACTTTTTATTGTATTTTTTTTTTCGTGCACGATTTTTTCTCGGGTATGATTTTTTTTTCTCACGCCAATAAAGAACATAAATTACTCATCCTCACGAAAAATGTATCGTTTATTCTCATCGTCGTTACATAATTTTTATTCAATTGACACGATAACAATCGAATTTGATACTTTTGTGTGTTGCAATATATATTCCCCCCGTTATACTTCCGGGCGGAAAAAAAAACCAAGTTTCGATAAGGGGAGTAGAAAGTTCGTATTTCGAAAAGAGATAGTCAAGAAAATCAGTAATCAGAAAATTAGATTCCGAAAAAGTTTCATACAGTCCGTGGGAAAAAATGGAAGGAAGATTCTATCGGGCTCATAGATTTGAGGCATCGTCGAAATAATAGCTCTAGCTGAGAGTAGAAATAAATTCATTGTCGAAATAACAAATTTTGACAACTTAGAACTCGCTCGTGCAGAATTACCGGCTCTGCTCCTCGAGAATTTATTACGAAAGTGTTTTACGCCCCATTGCAAATTACTCGCCATACCATTCTCACGGAAAATAAAATCGCAATGACTATTACTAATTTCATTTAAAAATCTCTTAAATTTAAATGATAAAAAATAAATTTAACAATTTTTTGGCAATTAAATAGTGTACTGATTGAATGCGAAATAATGTACGTAATATTATACGCGTCTTATTTCATATTTATTGGCGGAGATACATTTTAATAGTTAAAAGTAGACCGTTGTCATTTTTTAACATATGATTGTTCTATTTTTCGATTATTGTAATTGTCGTTGCATTAGAGAAAAATGTAACAGTGCAACAAGAAAACGAAAAATGTCTCACGGGATTTAGCAACTTGGATTATCTTCCCGTCTCGTCATACTTTTTACATCAACAATAAAATCACGAAGTGGAATTGTGAATTTACGTCGACTTTCGTGTGCCTCGATATTTAATTAACGAGTCAGCTATGGAATTCATTTAATTTCTCACCGAGAGTCAAGAATGTTGCATTAATCGTTTTTTCTCTCTTTTTTTTCAGCTTGCACTGGATTCTGTGAATTGTTCGGTTGAAAAATATGTTCCCAGCGGTGACAAATTCGAAAGTAATAAATCACACACATATTTATTAATGAATTATTCATAGAGTTATTTAATTAATATGGTGTTGATATTTTTTTCTCTTTTGTCTTAATAAAGCTCATGGTTTTGCAATTTCAAAGAACTGACGCCAATTTTTTTGTACTCCAACCTTGAGAATTTAGCCAGGGAAAAAAATGCTTCCACGATATCTCATGATCGCTGAGAATGATGGACGGAATCTTCAATTTTTTTCAGATCTCGTTTCGTCGATAAAAACTCTATTCGTGAATTACTACACCTCGAGTCCGACTTTTTGCTCCTTTTTTCGCAAATTCCGTTTTTAAACGATCTATCCGTGAAACGTAATTAAAGAATTTACGTTTACCGAGATTGCGATAAGTACTCGTGAGCACTACCGTAAATAACAATATGAATATTATAATAAGTAGTCACTTTTTATTCATTTTTCACAACCAATTTCATCCATAAATAAATATGAGCACTTGAATTTTTCACCGCACTCATCGAAATGAATGCAAATTTTTTCAGCAGAATAAGTTTCTAATAGATTTGAAAAAATTATAGGATATTCCATATGTATTTTTATCCGTGAGTGATTTTTTTCGTATATTTTATACCAATTTTTGCCGATAAAAAATTAAATGCGTTAAATTGTATCATTTTCCATAAGAATCCGTAATATTTCTTAAAAATTAATACATATGGTGACAAGCTTCTTAATTGTTGTCAAATTTTCACAGGATATTTTGGAAATTTTGTTAAATAATTGGTAAAATTTTCAAAAATATCTCGTCATTGATTATTTTAGACATGATATTCTTAATGGAATATTGGGGAAGGGTTTGCCTTTGTGAAATAAAACGATGAAAAATGAAAATTCTCGCACGACGCGAAGATGAAAGTGAGGAGGAAGAGAGCAATGAAGAAATGATTTTATTCGTTTGCTCCTCATTAGCATATTGGCACAGTGGAGTTGACCAAGTATAACGAAGTATACGCGCGTTCACCCTCTAATGAGCCCGGCGTGCCCGGAGAGGAGCAAAGTGTTCACGGCTGTAAGAGCAGCGCGCGGATTGCGCAATCGGCGGCCGGCACTGATGGTGCGCTCCCACTTTGCCGAAACAATGAGAATTGGAGGGGGCCAAAAGGGGGATTTGAGCGTGTGTTAACTAACGTCGGATTGTTTCGTGACTTTTTTTTTCTCTACTTTTTCGCCTTTTTCCCCCGCCTGGGGAGAAGGAAGATCCTGCCTCTGGTGGGGTGTTGCATCTTCGCTCTGTGGGAGCTGAGAATCCGAACGTCTCTCAGGTCCTCCCTACCCGAGCTCTTATCTCGCTTCTTAGCCCACATATATAACCAAACAAGGCAACACTTTGCCAAACATCTTCCAAGGATTTCTCGAAGAAGCCTCGTCGCGGCTATTCTCTCGAACGTAACGACAGTTCGCGTAATTTTGTCATTTTACAAAGAAAGAAAGCGAACCACGAAAAAAGGTTTCGGAAAAATCATTGATGAACGTTCAAAAATCAACGATCGATACACCAAATTTGAATCGATGAGATAGTTTCCGAGGATTTTATCGATGCCCAAGGTTCGTCGAGAGTTTTGAATCTAATTTTTTATTCAAATTGTTCTTTCGCATAGTTTTGATCATTTCTTAACCGAGGGCACACCCGGTGCGTCTATCATTTTGATCTTCGCCGATAGAATATTCACGAGCTCGTAATTCGTCAATTTTACAATAAAAATTCAATTGATGAAGTTTTTTTTGTATTTTGTGCGAGTGATCCTTTGTGCGTCGTCACTTTTTTGCAGATGATTTCGAGGTGTCAATTAATCTGTGGGGCGATACTCTTCGGAGCGGCTCTACTATATCAAACAATGGCGGTGAGTGAAAAAACAATAATTTGTGAAGAAAATAATAAATTAGTAAAAAATCCCGTCAATTTACATTGAAAGTGAGGAGAGAGTCGATACTTTTTCGCGTCCTTTTTCTTCGCATATTTAAATTTAACGTGATAATTGCATTATCCTGTTTAGCATTGTCTTCCATTCTTTTTCTTAACACGTGTCTCGCCCAGACATGAAAACATGAACGAATTTCTCACGGTTTATCGCGCAACAATGACAATCGGGTGAAACGTATCTCCCCTATCTTTCTCCGTCCCGGGATGTAACTCTTAATTAATTAATTATGTGCCACCTCTGAGGTAACTCTTACCTCAGTAACTGACTTTTTCTTAATTGTATCTCTTAAAACGCAGCGCAATCTTTTAATTGGAGCTTGTCAGTCAAAAAATGAATAAAAAAAATAGAAAAGACGTGAGACGTGAAGCAAATATTTTACATTTACTATTTTGTAAAAACTATACGAATATACGTACGGTTATTATTCATTTCTAAACCTTAATAAGTTAAAAAGGGAATATGAGAAATAAATAAAAAGGACACAGGAAAAAAGTGTTTTTAAACTCATTTGGTGATTAAAAAAAGATGAAAAAACGGATGTCGAATGGGGAATCGCGAGATCAGCGTGTATGGTGAGAAGGGATAGAAAAAAGTGAAAGAAAAATCCGCCACAAAGGCCACGCGCGGAGATGCGCATCCGCTCCGGTGAGAAAACAATGTACCTCAACTTCCGGTCAGTCATCGACACGAGCATACGCGAGACTTGGACACCACACGCGCCGCGGCCGACTGGATGGCTAGCTCACGATATCGTCTGTGTTGTAACAGGCAACCGAGGGCACAAAAGCCTCATTCCCTATATTCACTATTAAATTACGCAAAAATACAATGCCGATAAAAAGTAAAATAATAAAATCGAATTTCATTATCATCGCGTAAATTTATATCATTATTAATTATATAAATATAATCATGAATAATAACTTTTATTGTTGTCATTATTATTAATTATTTTTGCTAAAATATAGTACTTTTAGATTATAATATAATATTTAAAAAATAAAGTTTAATATGATATGTATAGAGTGTAAATTTGAAAAATATATTTTATTTACATATTTTTAAAAAAATTGCTTCCTTTTAGCAAGTCGACGGCTATCGGCCGGGCGTTGACTACCCGATTTACAACAGTGTGCCCTTTGGACTAAGTTTCACGTGCCAAGGCAAAATGCCAGGATACTACGCTGATCCGGAAACACGATGTCAGGCATGGCACTGGTGCTTGCCGGGCGGCAGAATGTTTAGTTTTCTATGTCCGAACGGCACGGTTTTTAGTCAAACTGTGCGCGTCTGCGATTGGTGGTTCAAAGTATGTTATTTTTTATTGATAAATTTTATTATTAATATTTTATTCAAAAATAAATATAAATCTTTTAAAGAGGAATTGGAGATTCAATTCTTGATAAAAGAAAGTTTTTTATAAATGAAAAATGAAGACAATAAATTTGTTCAAAAATTTGTAACTTATTATCAAAATTGAACATCAACTATATGAATTTGAATATTACAAATATAGCCATTTTACCATTTTTTGAATTATTGTATTTAAATGTTGAGAATAAAAAATATTAATTTTCATTTTCAGGTCGACTGTCAAGATTCTCCAAGACTCTACAGTATCAATGACGACCTTTACAGAGACGCGAGAGGCAATAGAATATGATTGTACAATCGATAATAAATATTTTGTATGGGCAGAGCATTAAGACGATTGGAAAAATTTGCTTTTCGAATCGTCGATAAGTCGGAAAACGTTCCAACGTTTATCTCCGCCAATGAAAAATGTTTTATGCTTGTCGACGTTTGATAAAAAATACTTCTGTCTTATCGAGTGTGGTAAACGAATTTTTCAACCATCCGCCGATGAGAAGGGAAATCGACAAGAGTACGCTCTTTTTTTCAAAACTCTGAGAGTTTTGTTTCCTAATATTTTGATCCTAATTTATTTGAACGACCATTTTTCACAAACTCTATTTTTGAACGAATTAAGCAAATTAATAGTTGTTTTGCTAAAATTGTAAAAATTAATAGTTTTGCACAGAATAAATTCTAAGCTCGATGCAGGATTGATCGAAACTCGCTTTGAGAATGATTAATAAATCTTATTGGAGCGATAACATCATTGATTTCATTTATCGATTAGGATAGGCCGAGACACGATTTAACGGATGTCGAGCACGTTGTTGGCAATTTCTTGGCATGATTGGGCAATAGAAAGTGAGTGGCCGAGAATCGGCACGATCGCATGCTCAACCGATTCCCACTATACCTCGCCCGTCTCTCTTCTCGCTTCCCCATGCCCAAATAACCATGCAGTACTGATACACTTTCAACAAAAACTTGAACCAACGTTGACCACAAAAATTCCTCATTGACCCAATTGTATTTAACCTTTTTTACAAAAACAAAAAAACCTTTTAAAACAAATTTGACAATTATTTTAAATCAAAAAATTATATTTATCAATATAAATCATTATTTTATTGCTCCATTCAATAATTCGCTTGTTGTAATCAATTTTTTGTCTGCTTTTAATTACTTTTTTGATGTCATTACCTTTTCAATCATTTTTCTTCGTGATTCGTTCTTCGATATAAATCTGATGTTTGACCGTTGATTTCCTGGAATTTTTTGGTCGCGCCGATTTGTCTTCTTTCGAAAAAAAGTTAGAATATAAGAAATGCGAGTTCGGTGGATTAGTCGCGGAGGACATCCGAGGCAATAATAATAAGGAATGTAAAAAATAGAAACTTGGAGTTTTGTGCCGTTTGATCGGAAAAAGAGGGGGTTAGCCTTGAAGGGGCTACCGCACCCAGGGGTCCGAACGTTCCTTCGTTATTTTCCGCTCGGCAAGAACGTGTGAGTGCTGAATCGAATGAAAAAAAAAGGAAAAGGGAAAACAAACATCAAAAAACAACGAAGCAGAGAGACTGGACGTCCTTAAGGCTGCGCCGGGAAGAATCGTGGCGCCGAAGAAAGTTCCGACGTTAAAAAAAAAACGTCACACACAGAAGAAATGTATCGTTACACTTTTTTACAACCATTACGAGATTTTTTCCTCTCTTGTTCTCAAACCACTTAAATTCCTCTCTAATTTTACGGTTGTCCATTTTCTCGCTTTTTTTCGAGCTCACCCAAATTAAGGAAATCTTTTTTTCGTGCCCGACGATCAATCTACCGTAATCGTGGAATTCAAATCGTCGCTATTAAAAATCTTGCGTAGTCTCAACTTTCACTCGGAGCGGAGATTTTAATAAAATCGTAAAAAAATGACGGTAGAGGGTTGGGACGATTGTGCGACGATTTGTTTGTTATTCCATGGGTTGGGCACGGTGAACGTATCGAACAAAGCGACGAAGGTGCCTCGGAATTTTCGTTTCAAGGCGATCGGTGCTTGAACCTTTGAGGAACGCGACCCCTCGCGAGTGGGGGAAAAAATAAAAAATAAATAAGAAAAAAAGCAGTTCTTGTTCTCTGCGAAGCTTGCACTTTTTTCACCTTTTCCCAGGCTCCGTGTACGAAGATTATTAGACAATAGCGAAGTCGCCTACGCGTTGAACTTCATTTTTTAAAAAATAACAACTCGTGGGCGTTTCGAAGAATTCCCGCATTAATAATATATTACCATCTACTCTCCATCGAAAAATAATATATTGAAGATTAATTAAATAAGCGTTACTTTAAAATAGCTTTTAAACAGTTCACTTGAAGTTCCTGACCTGAGACAATTCGTGTGGACGAAGGAATTTGATTCACAATTCTCGACCTTCCCTGAGGGCACCTGTCACTCGAACCCGCTGAAGAAGAGGCCTTAAAAGAAGTTGAAGGATTATCGAAGAGTTTTTCCGCCCTTTACCCAACGTCGAGGATTGCCGCTCTGCATAACCTGTTACCTAATTTTACGAATCACCGTATTTGAACGCTGCTCCTTCGTGAGAAATAATAATGAGCTAGCCATTCGTCATTATTAAATTTGAAAGCGAAGGTGGCGCCGTACCGAGCGTTCTCCCGTTCAAATTCAAATAACTCTCAGGACAGACCATAATAATTCTGTAGACAGAACCCGGATGATTATTCTGGAGAGTATGAAAAATGGGAATAACGATGAAAAATGTTATAGGAGATGCAAATAATAGACTTTTCGAGAAAGGTAATGAATTTTCGAGAAGTGAGCACATCTCTGAAATTGACGTAAAAACTCTCAATCGCGGCGAGATACGACACGGTGTCTGAGAGATCGTAATCCGCGTATACGCAACGACCTTCGGAGCTCCCGCATCACCTGTCCGATTTCTCATTATTCCGGAGCGATCTGCGAGTCGCTGCGGGATTATTATCGTCGGAGTATCCAAGAGGCGAGCGAGTAGATCGAACAACAGCCTTTCGCTCCTCGGTCCAACGACACCGAGTCACCGGAGCAAAATAAACAGATCCATCGATAGAGGAAAAATTTCTACGCCAGTGCGGGCCCGAGGAAAAAAAGGCGAGTAGAGAAAAAATTGAGGGAAAAAAGAGTGAACGGGGAGGGGAGCGATTTTCTTGCACATTTCAACACACCGGGTGAAGGGAAGTCGCCGGGAGAGCGACGAAGGGTAGGGAGTAAAAAGAAAGGGGGAGGGGAAGCGCGGAAGGCGAAATAAAGAGCGAGAAGAAATTTCTTACGCCTATGGGGCCCCATTTTTTCTCCCTACTCCTGGACGGTCCCACTCTTCGTTTTCCCCTCCTCGGGCCTTCTCTTGTAGAAAGCTCGGACTTCTTGGACCTGTCTGCGCGCCTGTGTTCGTTGCTCGCCCTCTCTCGCTCTCTCACTTTTTCTCCGTCTTTTTCTCCCGAGCGCTGGCCCTGCTCTTTATGTCTGTATTATGTGTGAGATTTATTTTTTTCTCTCTCCTCTTATCCCCGGGTGTGCGTGCCCGTCTGAGCCGTACTGGTGTTTTCCACTTGATACGGGCAAGCAGTTCTCGAGCCGGGAGCCGAGGAGCGAAAGAGGCGAATAGAACGTGTCCAGGGAACCGAGTTAGCCCGAGAGAGCGGACCGAGAAAAACGATTTCTGATTCGTCCTGTCACAGCGCGCATTGTTTTTATTCTCATTCTTCATTCTCCTTTTCGACCATTTTCCGTCCCGGCGCTATCCTCTATGATTAAAACCGACAATTCAAAAGTGAAGTGATTCTCTGCCTTCTTTTTTTACTTTTCACCTCGTTTCGGATTGAAAATTCTGCAATTGTGTTCTCCAGTGGAGGTTTCAGTGAAATTCTCATGTGTTGAGTACCGGGAGTTCTATTCATGAGGGATTAGAAAAGACGAAGGAGTCGCTGACATAGCGATCGAGGTTCGTAATTTTGACATTTATTCCCTTTATTCCCTTCCTGAGATAACTTTTCAACAAAACTTTTTTTATCTTCGCGGTGTGCATAATTTGTGGAAAAAACCTATATTTGTTTCGTGTTGTTCTCGATGGAAACTTACCGATTTGATGATAAATTCGTGAGGAGAGTATATTCATCGGTGCGCGGACACGCTCGTGGATATACGCGCACGAATATAGAAAATCGGCGAGGCAGGGAGACCGATCTTCGGGAAAGTTGACATACGGTCGAGAGACTCTCGGCGTTAGCGTTAGCGAGCAGCTCGGTGCGAAAACCGAGTGAAATATGGGGTAACGAGGAGAAATTAAATATTGGATTCCACTAAGGAAATATCGCGCCAACCGGAAGAAAAAATTAATAAAATATCAGTCAAACGAGTGATAAAATCAGCATTTGGATATACGAATTACCGATTTACGACAGTTAAGCCACGAGCCAGTCGGATAAGAAATAAGAAAGTAATGGAATCGTTCCTTTTTTTTTGTGGATTCTCGTGTCTTTGACCGAGATCGTTGCTTCGTAATTTATTCGAGAATTACCGCACCGAATGACCCGCTGATTACGGTCTTTATGGTTTGCTCATCCACAGTATATTATTCTCATTCTTGTTTTCATTGATTTTTATCATTATTGTACACTGCGATTCTAATTCATCATTTTTCGGCTTTGACGTTCTCGAGACCGTTGTAACGACACTTGCAGCGGAAAAAGTGCTCCGTACGTTCGCACTTTTCAGTGAAATCGGATGCATCGCCGATCACAATCGTGTCAAGATGGCGACCATTGATATTTCTTTCTTTCTTTTCCTTTTTTCTGTCCCACGTTTTCTTTTACGATATTCGCCCTGTCGTCAAAAAAACTTTCGTTTCGTCCCACTTGATTGTATCACTCAATCAATCTGGATTTCGTTTTACCGGAGAAATTTCACCGAAAAGCCACATCATCGTTATCGGCATTGTCACCGGATCTCTCTCTCTCTCTCTTCTTCCTGAAACGTTTTCGTAAAGATCGAGAAATCCATCACGATCGAAGGATTTATTCTTTCTGATTTTTCGTTTGTATACTTCATCAATTTTTGATCACGATGTATTGACGAATAATGCCCAAGCAATCTCAATGCTGTTCCAACGCGTTCACTCTCGATGCGCGATCAAGATCGTTAGAACCTGCGTTAGCGAACGATTCAGTTGTCCTCGAGTTCGAAAGTCTTTTAATTTATTTTCCGCTGTTTTTTATCGTCTCGCGCTGACCATTCGATCGTCAAGAGCTCATGTTCTTTTTTTATCCTTATAAAATAATAAAACTTTTATTCCGGTTCTCTGCGTCCTTCGGCTTTTGCCCTTCCGAGCATTTCACCGAATCTCGATTTTAGAAGCGACTATTTTTCGTCGAAACATTTTTTCACTCGAGATCTTCGCGCTAATATTTTAAACGACATTGAAGAATTTCAGTAAACAATGACGATTTTTTGTCCCTCTTGATTCGGTCCTCCATTGAATTTCGAACCGGTTCCTCCCGGGAACTTTCCCGATTACCATTCCAAGTGATAATTGCCCGAGGGCAAGACGAAAAATTGTTTTGGGGCACACACGACGCGTTTGAGAAACGAAAATAAAAGTGTGTCAGAGGTGGGGTCTATCGGTTTTTGTCGGCCCGGCGACGAGTCGTCCCGCATTAAAAAAACATATCACTATACCGATTTCACTTTCGATAAATACCGATTTATTTTGCAATACTCCCGAGCACGATATTGGCGCCTGTTTGCGCATTCGTGTGTGTATGTGTACGCGCGCCTACCGAGGAGCGTGGAAATTGTTCCCGTAACTCTTCCTCGTATATCAATTTCTTTCGTTTCCTTTTCTTTCTCTGTCTCGCGGCTTTTTTTCTTCACAAACTCGCGCACGTATGCTCGATTCCCAGTGTGTGTGTAGCCAGCGTTTGCTCGCGAATAATTATCCCTGCATGAGTAACTTCAGGAATAGAGGGAAGTGCTGGACGTTAACTCGACAAATTGGCAGTTCAATACTCCCGGGATCGAAGGAATCCGCGAACGGGCCAATATAATGAAAACTCGGCGAAGCTCGAGGACGAGGAAGAAAGTTTAAATTGCTCAAGTTTAAGTTTAATCGTTATCGGATGATTTCTCGAAAAATTTCGCTACTCCGCTCGGTCACTTTTCTTTTTATTCGGAAGGCTGCATGAAAAATTATTCGAGATATTTATTTTATGCGGCGGTATAAGAGCCCGTACGCGACTTGTCGCAATGACCGATTACACAATATTCAATAATAAAACAAAATGAAGAAACTATGAATGCTTCACGCTCGAACAAATTTCATACATTTACAAGCTTCGGCGACGTTTCGATTGCAGCTGGAAACAGGTTCTGAAATTTTCACTGATAACAAATTGTCAATATCTTTAAAAAAAAGGTACACGTTCAACGTTTTCGTAACGTCGATTGAAAAAATGTGTCCATTTCTACTACCATCTCGAATTTCCTGTTTCGAAAAAGAAGTCATGAAAATTTACGACGCTCTACGAAAATATAATTTTTTCCGCCTCGTTGTGAGCAAGACCATTTTTTCTCTTTAATTTGTCATTTCACATTTTTCATCAACTCGGAGGAAAAATCCGCTTTTAAAATGCAAGCACTTTCGTTAAAATATTTTGGTCATGTAACACGTCTTACCAATTTCTCGTGCGTCTGCTTCGCTTTTCTCTCCTTTCTTCATTCTCTCTCGTGTTGCTCGACAGCCCGGAAACATGCTCGCGAGCGCCTTGACACCGAAGCTCATCCGGCATTAACTTTTATCGCGATGTAATTAAAGACTTGCACTCCTGACGCTTTTCTGAGTGACAGGAATGGAAAAGTGAAAAAAAGATTCAAATTTGATCGTAAGAATCACGATTACCGTTGTTATCTCGAATATATTCAGGAAATGACATTTCCTCGCTTGAAAATTACATCCTAAACATATACTCGCAACATTTTATGGCAAAATAATAACGAAAGAGAGAAAATTTATAGTTAAATTATTCACATTGCAACATTTCGATTGAATTATAAGTCAATCCATTGAATTAATTAATAATTATGGTTGAGTTATAAATGTATGTTCAAGAATCTAGAAAAGTCCGCGTTGTCTCGAACAGATTACGCGTGTACTTTTTCTCCATGCGGGTCTGACCTTTAAGGAATTAATCTACTTGAAATCGCCCAGTGACACACCCGACTTCCTCGGCAACGAGTGAGCATTTTTCTTTATTTTAAAAGGCCTGTTGTGCGGGTTAGATTATAAATTTTCACGTAACAACATTCACCTTATACAACTCGTTTATGCAAATAATGCATATATAATAATGAAAATAATAATAATAATGGCATAGCGCAATAACCCGAGACAAGTGAAGTTTATTTTTTGGAGTGCCAGGGTGACGCCTCCGCAAGACGGTCTCCGAGGCGTCTGGAAGCGTAGGACTGGTCTAGAAGATCGTGACTTCCGGCGACCTTTAGCGGTCTCCGAGTTTGACCGTTAACTCTCATGTACGTCGTAACTTTGAGCATTACGTTGCATGAGGTAACGCGATACATTGGAGTGCCGTAAGCGAATTTAATATTCTTCGGCTCATTTCATTTCTTTCTTCCCCACCAACGCGCAAAAAATAACTGCATTGGGTTCCGGGTCCCACCGAGACACCGTACACGCGTATAACCTAAAATATTTTCGAGACTGCGCGGACGATAAACACGTCAATTCCGGCTGCGTCGGACTGCAAACAGTACTTCTACCTGGTTCACTTTTATGCTTCAATTTGAGCCGAGACAGAACGTTTTCCGCGTGCCAACACGAAAGAAACGAGCGACCAAAGTCACGAGGTGGGAGGGCTGGACGAACAACGCTGCCACGTACAATTCTGAAACGTCATAACATTTTATTAGCCATTTTAACGTTTCTTCATTCTTCATCTTTGACTCGGGGCCGACAATTTGACGTTCGAGGCTACCTGGCGATTTTTATGACAATTCAAAGTTGCGAAGTGGACAAGATTCCGGGATCGTGATTGTTCGGCGTTGCTGCAGATGGCGCGAGTTTTGGCTGCTACCAAATTATGCTCCGACTTCGGATTTTGGAATCACGACTGCGTCGAATGGAAATGAATTCGCATTCGGCCAAAGTCCGAGCATGCAAACCCGGGCGAGCGTTCCTACTTTCACCACAGATGTCGCGTTGCATTCGATTCTCAAAAGCGACGTTGGAAATCTCAACAACGGAGAGAATATCGCGGCGCGGCAGGCGCCGCGGGCGGGGGGCCGGGATAAAGAAAGACACGCACGTAAAAGAGTCACGAGCGTTGCGAACGCGGAAGAGAGCTCGCGATACGCGAGCTTCGGTCAAATCGAGAAGCAAGGCCATCCCGACATGCAGAACCCGTCTTTCCTGATATTTCCTTTTATTTTATTCGCAATATCGCGGATTCCTGATGGCGCGTGTAACGAGCCAGACTGACAAGCGTTCTCGTGATTGAGTGACAAGTTTCGTATTTATGGCGTCTTATTAACGGACCAGTCGGGCACTTCATTTTTCAACAGGGAAACACGAAAAGTCCCGACGATATGCCGAGCAACTGATGACAAATCGCGATCGGTGAGCGACTAAAAAAGAGAGAACAGCGGAATAAAAAAGTCAAAATATGATTTCTCAACAGGAAATCGTGAAAATCTCGAGATTATTGGATTCAGGCTCTTATCAATGAGAAATATGTTTCGGGGAATTTCAAATTCGTCGTCGACAAAGTCACACCCGGTATTACGTGATGTCCGACAGCCATTTTATATAACACCCACATTATCCTTGCATTATATGGTTAGCAGTGGTGACAGCACAGAGAAAGTTCGCTCTAGCGCGATTCGTGTGCGAGCAAAAGGCACGGGGAGGCTTCGCCTCGACGTCGGCTCGCTGGCGGCCACCAGCTAGTTTTACCGACGTGTATACGTGTATAATTCAGCTTTGCTCTAGTAACGTTAGCGAGAAAGGACAAGTGGAGAGGGGCGCGTCCGGAGTGGGGAAACGGGCCTCGAGCGTTCGGTCCCGGATTGATCGGGGAGAAGGAGAATAACCGAGTCCGAAAAGAGCGGCGGCGGGGAACTTTTTTTATACCCGGAGTGAATACTTTTCGTCGCCCGCTACTTTCGAACGTGGCTCGTTTGAATTCATAGCCACTGAAGAAAAATGAAAATAATGAAGAAAAACGAAAAAATTCGTCTCTTTCGAAATACCGTCACGTCCGCTCACCGAATAATGCAATGACCTTTTCATGCGATGAATAAAATAAAAATGCTAAATGAAAGAATGACTGTAAATATTTAAGGACTCTTTTTTTTCACTATATATCGTTACGTGCCGTTGCACGCTCCTCGACTGATAAAATTTCTCTCTTTGTTGTTTCAGAAGTGCCAACATGCGGGAGAGGAGATGGCTGCTGCCTGCAGTGTACGGTAAGAAAATATATATAAATATATATCCCGTCCCCGCAAAGGAATTTGAAAAGACGCGTTTTTTAATTTCTTTTCCGTTCGTTATTGTTTTTCGCGGGGAACATAAAGGAGAAGCGGTCTTCCCTTCTTTGGCGATGCGGAATGCAACTCGACTGCAATTGCATTTTTACGGGGCGAGCCGAGGGAATTTCACGTTTTTATCGCGCGTTCCTTCGAAAATCTCTCTTATCGAGGCGAAAATATTTATGCAGCGCGTCGCGAAAACGTTCGTTGAAGATCCGGGTCCGATTGCGCCATACGCACCGTCGTCGCGCGTTTGAAGATCGAAGAATCGGCGAAATATATAGAGAGTAAAAAATTTTTATTCCGCCTGCCGCCGAGTGAAACGCGTGAATCGTCTCTCTCTCCTTCCTGACGCTCGGAAGGTGACAAAAGACTCGGCACGTTCCCAGGTGTCTCGGCGAACCCTCTCGAATACAGAATAGTCATTTTCTCAGTCTCCCATTCTCCCGTCGTTTATTCTCTACGTTCTCCTCGCTCTCCCTCGATACGATATAATTCATAAAATAATCCACGCTCCGGATATATTGTAAAATAAATCGTGAGACCCGAGAAAATGAGCTTGGCGAGCGTTGTCTATCGATCTGAAATTATGTTCCCATCGTTCTCCGGCCATGCCGAGAATAATAAAAAAAATTCAAACGTGTACACACACTTGCTCATTCGAAACCCAATTACGCCTTGTGGTCTCGTAGGGTTGAGCAATTTGTTGTCAAGAATGCATTTTCTTATTCTACAAAGAGAGGCGAAGAATTCACGACTCGATTCTTGTCTGATCCGCCCTGGCACACCCTACTGTCCGCACGAACTGTATTTTTTCCCCGTTCCGTGCACATGCTGCCGAGGACTTTGTAACTAAATACCAAAAGAGTCGCAAACCCTATAAACATTATTCTAAATATTTATTCTTTTTCTAATGAAAAAAAAAATTGTTTATCGAATTTTTGGTTTCGTCACAAAATTATAATAAAATTATTTATTTTTCGCTCCGAAAAGAGAGGAGG
Source organism: Cremastinae sp. A BG-2022a (assembly GCA_030522545.1). Taxonomy (NCBI): domain Eukaryota; kingdom Metazoa; phylum Arthropoda; class Insecta; order Hymenoptera; family Ichneumonidae; species Cremastinae sp. A BG-2022a. Next base: position 10,284 of record JAPYYW010000067.1, on the reverse strand, counting down.
AAGAAAATTTGTTTCGACGTTTAAGTAAACTGCGGAGAACTCGTTGCTTCTAAGTAAGAAGGCAATTACTTTCATAATTATTTTCAGTAAATTACGAGGTTTCGGGTCACCCTTCGTGCAATGTGTAGCGTTGAGGAAATTTTTACGAAACACATTTTCTCGTATATTCGTCGGAAAATATCATAGGTCGGGATATCATTTATTTATCAAGGAAGAGGTACGATCCTCCGAGCGAAAATTTCTTGTTTTTTAAAAAATAAATTCTGGTTGCTGGCGTGTATATCTCGTTGCACGGCCAACAGCTGACCAAACGAAACACAATTACCTCTAGGCTTCGAAATAGAAAGTCTCGAGGCGTCGTTTTAATAAACGCACACTATCCTTCTCCATATTTATTTATTATTATCATCATTATATTCCGGATAATATCTATGTACATGCGTGCTTAAAGACTCACACACACGTGACCATATTTATATGATAAGTTGCACGAGCGAGCGTTGAGCAATTGCAAAATATCTTCGTGAACTCCTGCTTGCACGTATTTTAAGCATTTCTCATTCAAATTAGCCCTTATAATTACGACTATTTATTTTCCACTCTATATGCACCTACTTTATGGATTGTTTTTTTTTGTCAATTTTTCGTAATTACATCGTTTGTAACGTTTGTTTAAGTAAGGTTTTTAAAAAATAATTTTATGGTCAGTCTCGGTCTGAAAATAACGTTTTCCTACAAGTTATGGTGAAAATGTATATATTATTCTTTTTAATGTAAACAAATAATTGGTGGCATTTATTCTGAAACGTGGAAGGATTTGTCCAGTGCGCTTTACGATATAATTGGAGAAAAGACATGTGCAGCCTTGATCCGATTTTGAACAATCACCCGAGAGAAAATGCATTCACTCCAAGCTCCCAAGCGTCCTTAGAGCGCTTTTCCACGTCCTATCGACGCGACACCATCGCAAACGTACCGCGTTGCCGCGTTTATCCACCTGCGATCTCCTTTTCATGCATCAATTTTTATGTTTGTATAGTTGGATTTTTTTCCGTCTCGCGTACAGTGAGAATTGCGTAAAAAAGAGCGAGTTCCCACCATCGGAGAACTTGGCTCGCTCTGCTTTTGCACAACGCCAACGCTTCTTCGTGATTTTCGCAATTCGCATGATTGAATCCCTCGTGCCTTTTATTATTCTCTCAGCCATTTAAGTACACACGAGGAGTCATCAGTTTTGTTACTTTTTTTCACTTTGCGATGCACCTGACACGATTGAAAATCGATTTATATGAATTTTAAGGGGGTCGTGCTCTATAATGTTTAAACAATTATATCTGTAAGGGAAAATTCTGGCTATTAATATTTCAAGTAATTGATGATTCTTAAATATATCTTCAATAATTGAAAAAAAAATGCGTGGAAACTTAAAAAGTCGATTAAAACATTTTTTTAGCTATATCTAATAGTCCAAATCGCACAAATCTTACAATTGAGTTTGAATTTGATAGAAATTACATTTTCCAGGACTCCTAGTAGCCACCGCTGTTTCCGGGGCGCTCAAAGCGACCAGACCAAAATTTAAGATCGCGACGACATCGACGACAACCTCGACGACAGAGGAACCAAACGCCACCGATGCCGTCGATGGCGAAGTCGAGGTGAGCAAAATTTCAAAAGAAAGTTACGAAAAAAATAAACTCGCGTATCGTGACATGATAATTCAGGATTATTTTTAAGCTGAAAAAAAATGAATAAAAGATCTGAAGAATCGAGCCTTGACATTTTACCCGAAATAATAAAAAATTACTTAAGCGACAATAATCGAGAAAATCGTTGTGGCGAACGAGTACTCAGAGATATAAATTGACGGACAGACCTCCGATGATCGAACCTTGACATTAAGGCGGATTAATAATCGTCAATAATATAATCGATGCAATAACTCCGATAAATATTCATCATTGAGGAAGACAGTGAGAAAATGAATGATCGGGAAGAAAACGAAGAATCATAACTTGGAGACGAAGAAAAAAAATCGATTGCAAAAAATATTCCGCGATCAATTAAGTCGTACACGCTTATCCGACTTTTTCTCTCGAGGTTTCGCGATCTCTCATCTCATTGATCGTCGCGATCTTCGATCGTCTATCGTGATCGTGGACATTTTTTACTCTACTTTTTTTACTCTACGCGAAGACACACTTTCCCTTTCTTCCTCGTCGAGCTAATCTTTCCACCGGAACACATTTATTTTCATCTCGCCCATGGCAATGTCTGAGCACCGTACCGATCTCTCGATCTCGTTCCGACGATAAGCGAAAATTCTCCGACACCGTAAAAGCGTACGGACTCGAGTTCAAACAAAAAAATATAACTCTTCATCCCGTGGATTAATGTAATACCGTTAGCCTCGCGGTAAACCGATCGTCGCTTTCCCGATCTTTTTTCTGTCCCTTTCCCCATCGTTTTTTTTTCCAGAGCGATCCTCTCGAGGATCTCGTTATCGATTTCTTTCTCTCGTCTCTCTTTTTTCACCTTTTTCTCGCACGCTTCGCGATTTTTTGCCGCGGAATACCGGTTGATCGCTTTCAAGATCGCTTAATACCGATGTTTCCTAACGATCTCGTAAAAACGCAGACAAAAAAGATGATCAATGAGAAATATTCGTCCGTCTCGATTCCGTTTTTATACGTTCTCGGCGTGTTTTCTCCCCGATTTTCTTTCGGGCGCATTATATTCCGTGGCCGATCTCTCGGACATCTCGCGGGAGTCACGTCGGAGATGAGACACGTAACTCGGCGGCTGTATATACTTTTACCCGATGTCAATAGTGCACGAGACGCCTCGCACAGAGGTTCACCTTCGGGCAGCCATTAAGCGCGATCGGTTGCGCAACGCGAAGCGATTTCTAAAACCGGTGTCATCAATACGGTTGCTAAGTGAATAATAATTGTATAACGCGTATTAAAAAATCCGCGATGCGCTAACCGATTTCCTTCGGCAATCCTCGTTACGCCTCCAATTCCTATTTACATCAGTTATTTCTACAGATTGCTCAACCTTCCAGCCTCTCTGCGGTCAATTTTAATTATCTAAAAAATGCCAATTTTTTGGTAGAATCGCTTTTTTCTCGTGCACAAACTTCATTTTTTTTTCAAGAATGAGAAATTACCTCGTGACGCGCATTTTAATAGGACACCAAGTGGGTCATTGCTTGCAGCTGTACGTGCAATCCGTTGCATGAAAAAAAAAATATGCGGGGAGAGAGCAAGAAAAAAAAGTTTGTTACGACGCACCGCTTGTGTCCAGGAATTCTTTTTCTTTCCCTCATCCGACGAGTTCTCATCGCGCCTTCATAAAACTTTAAAAGTCATAATTGCCGTAATTACATCGTGATTTGGCAAAACGAGACACGTAGGTATATCCAGCGAGCTAAACGCGACATTTGGATTCGGCATGAAGTAGGCTAACGCGAGCATATTTTTAGCTCGTAACCAGCGTGTCTCGCGAGCGCTCATAATTATTCCACTTCTTTAAACAATTATTCAATAAAAAAATCAGTTAATAAATCTCCGCGGATATATAAAAGTATGAAGAATAATAAAATTTTTCCTTCCTGGCGAAAAAAATCAGCCTTGGTTTTTTTTTTATTCGTGTATATATTCACAGCTAAATGAAATTCTCTGCTTTTCTCACAGACGACGACCTCCGGCGATGTGAACGCGACGACGGCCCGAGTCCTCACGGGAATTCCCCAAATCGATTACATTTGGGATCCGAATTTGCCACGAGAGCTCAACGGCTACAATCTCAGCGAATATCCGTTCTACAACAGCATCCCTGAAGAGATCGACTTCAAGTGCGATGGGTTGCACGACGGTTTTTACGCCAGCGTGATTCACAAGTGTCAGGTGAGAAAAATTATTGCAGCTGTCTGGCTCAACGATACACCGCGTTTATGTATAACTCATCGGCTTAGAAAAAAAAGTAGACAAATTTTCAACGAGAGTTTAATTACAGTCCGAAGGATTAAGCTCTTTTTTTTTAGTCCGTGATAAAAAATCGCATAAATCATGTCCCCGCGGAGGTCAGGTGTCCCTCGATCCAGCAAGCTCCGACGAATGTTGAAACAATCGTGATGCTCGTTGCGAACGGAACGGTTATTTCGGTGTGTTTTGATTATCGATTCGAGGAGGCGAGATCGGAGCGCTCCATTGTTATGCAAATTTCTCATTCATTTGGAAAGGAGTTGGAAAAGGTTGGGAAAAGCTGAGAGAAAAGGGGAGACCGCTGAACGAGCGACTTCCGGCCGGGATATCGCAGAGCCGGCAAATAAGATGCAGAAACGTCAGAGAGAAATAATAATACCCGGGAAGGAGGAAAGAGTGAATGGGAGACGGTGAACGATGGTGCGAGATCAAACGAAGCGAATCCTTTTCGCCGAGGAAAATCACAGACTTTCCAAGAGCGCTCCGTCGCTCCGAAGCGACAGATAAATCATCGAAAACGAGAGTACATTTACAACTTTCACGATCTATACTTCGCGGCGATCTTTTTTCTCGAGCCAATTTACAAAATGAACTGTAATATCAACGCCATTGAAAAATAATTACTTTTCAACCATTTTACTTATTTTTTTTAGTATGAGAGAGAAAAAAAAACATTAATCGTTTCGCACGGTGTGTAAAAAAGATGTTTATGAAATATATTAGAAATTTACACGATGAAGCTAGACTGCGAAATTTAGGCCGTTGGATATATATCGTTCGGGTCTTTCTCGGCACGATTTCTTACACGGAACGAAGCGAGCGAACACTCGTAAGAACGACTCGCTCTGAATGACGCGACGTTTATTTCTCACGATGCAACGAACTTTTGAGAACATTTTCCCGATCCAAAACAGGAAAGAAGAATTTTCGATGAATTAGCGAAAAAAAAAATAAAATTTTCTCGGCATTAAAAAAAAAGGAAAAAAAAAATATAAATGAAAATATACCAAAAATGATGAATGAGCTGATTTTTTGGACACTTTTTCGATTTTTAGGTATATCATCACTGTCTGTACGGTACCCGTTACGATTTCCTGTGCGCGAATTTCACGGCGTTCGACCAGAAAACGTTCATATGTCACTTCGCTTCGGAGGTGGACTGCGCGAATTCGAAAAAGTATTGGCACAGGAATGACGCGTTGTACAAAGCCGCGGAAACGACGACGCTCTCGACGACGTCGACGTCGACGACGACGGTGAGCACGACGACGACGGCGGCTGGGCAGTCTCCGCCAGGTCCGCGTCCGGGCGCCCGGAGACGAAGGCCTTATCGCAGACGTCCCGCTTACGATTACTACGAGGAGGATTACTACGACGAGGAGACTTACGAAAGAACGAGGCCCCGGGGATACGACAGGCCGCGGGACGATTACGACTACGAGGATCGAAAATATCCAAGGAGGGATCGGGACAGAGACAGAAACTTCCGCGACCGGGACTACAGGGACCGAGAAATCCCGAGGTCGAGAGAACCCGAGAGATCGGTCAAGGATGAGCTCCTTTTGGCTCCCAGGGAGAGGTTCCCCGCCAGGAACAATCGTCGCGATCCGATGCGATCCGGTCCCCCGAGGGATCCGATTCTCGACGACGAGCCGAGAAATCGCAATCGGGATCAAGATCCCCCGAGCAGAATCCGGGATACCGAAGAACCCGACGAGCGACGGCCTTTGGACTCCAGAAACAGGGAAGTCGATGATCGACGTTACAACGACAAAGGGTGAGAGCTTTTTCGATCAAACAAAATTCTTTCAAAGATGTATATTGCTTATTTTCTATAAAGTATCAAGAATTTATAGTTTTATCGTCTATTTAGGATTCGTCGATCTTTGATAATACGTAACGCATATGCGTACCAAATTTTAAGAGGTTTCACCATGTAGAAATTGAGATATTTATTGTTAAAAATCCCTATTTTTATAATGCTCTCCCATAAGAGCTCATGTTAAATATTATATACGTTTTCAAATTCTAAATATCTTGAAATCTAGATAGTAAACCTTCTTAAAATTTAGCATAGCTCTTTATTATACTTTAAAGAAGCTTCCTCAAGTTTTTTTTAAATCCTAAGATTATGATTTTTAGATTTTCATACATACGTAACAAGTACGAATCATCTTGGATGACCTTAAATTTCGAGTATGTTGTTCTTGAGCGAATTTGTAACAACTTTTCTTAATAAAATTAATTAAGCTCAAAAACCACATGGTATGGAGATAAATTGAGATAAAAAACTTTTAATTTGACTGTTCCTATAGAACTACCTTAATATAATTAGTACTATAAATTATAGATTATATTCTTCTTTATAAAATAATAATTAAAAATAAAACCAAAAATCGTGAAAATATATCATATGTTTTTTTTCTAATTTTGGTTCAAACGATTATTTGATTATTTTTTGTTAAAAAATTGTTTCAGAAATTGAATTTAGTTGTGTTTGATGTAAAACGAAAAATGATACACAACGAGTAGATGCACCAATGTTAATTTTGTTAAAACCGAGTGCATAAAAAATAATTACCTTTTTCCTTCATTTTAGATACGCAGACGATTACGAGGATGAAACGGTAGCCTCAGGCCCGGCCTCAGCGTCCGGAGGTTCGGACGTTTTGGTGAAACCAGTTGCACCGCCTTCCTCCGTTTACTCGAGACCTCGAGCACCGCCGAAGATTCGACGACCAGTGCCAATTACGGAGCAAGAAAAATTCGCCTATAAAGCCACGCCGGCGCCGTTACCGGCGCGTGAGTGATTTCAAAAATTTCTTTATCTAATTATTTATTTAATAATTTATTTATCGATTTATTTTTCGATCTTATTATTTATTCAGCTGTCGAAGCTCGCAGACGGCCAGTAGAAACTCCAGCTGAGGACGACTATTACGAGGACGAATTAGAGGACGTGAGACCGCGACGTCCGGCGAACCGTCGACGACCGGGTTTCCGGGACTTTTACGAGAATCCGCGAGAACGCGATCGTCCCTTCAGGTAAGGTAACGTACATTCGGCACGCCCAAAACTCCACATCCTCGCTCACTAACCCTCCATCAAGATCCATTTCATTTCGGTACACTTAAAATAAATTGATCCCAGTGAGAACAAGCACGACAGCCATTAATTCGCGTCATGGAAGTATCCGAGGCCGAGAAAGCGTACTAAATGCAAATCTGTTCTACTTTTTTCACGATTAAATCGGCAGACCGAGGTACCGGGAGGAGGGCGACGAGGTGAGGCCGAGGAAGTATCCGGAGCGCAATCGCGATCGGTACTACGAGAGAGGACCGGAAAGGGGAAGAGACAGATCGCTGGACCGTCCGAAGGACCGTGGAGCCGAGAGAATCCCGGAAGCGGGTCGCGAGAGGCCGACGAGAATTCAGGAAGCCGATCGAGGGAGCTCGGGACGTCCCGCGGACCGGGAACACGAGTTGGATCGACCGAGATCGTCCCTGAGGTCGAAGGAGCCTCCGGAGAGCCCGGAGACGACGAAACGTCCGAACGTATTCGAGAGAACGAGCACGACGCCCGCGACGACGAGCACGGACGCCCCGAAGGACACGGCGAGCCACGACCTGCCCCGAAATCGGCAAGAAACTCCTGGAGGAAAAAATACGAAGCAGGAAACGCAGCGACCGAGCGACGTTCGCGAGCCGGAAACCGAGAGACTTCCGACCAGGTTCGAGGACGAAGCTCGTGACGATACCAAGGACAAGTCGAGAGGTGAAGCTGACGATTATTCATCGGTTGACGACGAGTACGACGAGCCCGAATACAATCCGCCGCCGCCGCCTCCACCGCCGCCCAGGACTGCAGTGAGAATCGTCAAGAGACCGTTCCTTCCCTCCAGGGGAGGAAATCCGAACCCCCGAGGGCTCTCGCCCGTAGGCTCGAAGGCTCCGGAGTCCTCGAGAAAGGAAGAGAGTTCGAATCGTTCCCCGCCGGTGAAGACTCACGGGCATTCCGACGGTTATCAAGTAACGGAGAATCGAGAGAGTTTGGAGGACAAGAGAGAAAAATCGAGCGACGAGAGACGTCCTTACGACGCTTACAAATCGATCCACAAGGATCTCGCGCAGAAAACGAGATCGGAGGACTACGAGGAGGTGCTGACCAGGCCGGCGCCGAGGAGACCGGAAGTTCACCGTGAAATACCGATTTCTGGTCACTCGCAGAGCGGACAAGGTCGGGAAGACTCGAAATCTCGAGTCCAGGACGAAATTTCGCGGGGTCCGGGCTCGAGGATTCCCTCCGGATCCGGGAAGTACGCGGGCGAGGAGGAGAACGGGCGAGCACGTGAAAAATCGTCGCCGAAGTGGAGCAGCGACGACTACCGGGTGGACCACCGAGGGGAAGCTCGTCGGGAGCAGGAAGCGAATTCCGGATCTCAGAGTCGAGGAAAATCCAGATTGACGGAGAGCTCCGGATACTACGGGCCCTACGGGGGCGGCAATGGCGACCAGCAGACGACTTTGCAGTCAGAGAACGCCGGAACAAGCAAGCAGACGTCGAACGAGGTCGTGACGCAGCATCGTCTGCAGGACATTCCGGAGAGCGAGTACGACGTGACCCTGAACGAGGCGCTGACGCCGTCCTTCAACGCCCAGGAAGCGAATCTCCCGAGCGGCTTCGTTCTGCCGATTCACCGACAATTGGTTAGAGACCCGGTGCTCCAATCGACGGAGAACAGTTACAAAATCTCCCGGCCGTACAATCAGCAATTACCGACGCAGAGCCAGCAACAGAAGCCCTTCGTCCCGAGTCCTCAATTTCTATCGCTTGCCGGCGGGATCAGCCCCACTTCCGGCGAGCGATCGAGATCGGTCCAGTACTTCCGGACGCCGGAGGCCGTCCACGTGACCGGGCCTCAGTACAGGCACCAGCGAGGACCCTGGCACGACTACACCGGCTACTGAGCGCCGAGTCCGCTTCGGACGACACCGGGACCGCGAGACGATGACAGCTAGTGAAAAAAAAAAAGTTCCGAGTACCGACGATTCCACGCAACGATTTTCAACGGCGAGAGTTCGCAGCGAGAGATTTGAATCTCGAAAAAAAAACAAAAAACAAAAAAAACAAAACAGGCTTCGTAAACGTCCTCTTCGCTTTAGCATCCGACTCGTTGGGCTTCGCTATCTCTCTCTCCAATAGTGATATCGTCGCATTAAAGTTAGTCGGGGTCGGCCGGAAGTCGAGACGATTCTGTGTTTCTCTCAATTACTTCGACTCCTTCCCCATTCTCGAGCTTCCTCTCCTCGCTATCGATAAACTTGTAAATATACAAAGACGAAGAAAACAACGATCGCGATTCATTTCGAACGAAGGGACCACGCTGAGAGTTCACTTTTCTCCTCTTTATTTCTTTTTTTTTTGCTCCGTTCTATTCGTATCTCCTCTACTTTTTATGTGTGAGATTAAATTATTGCTTGCCGATTTGGCGCGTCTTTATCACGATCCAAATCGGACTGCTGTGCGTTCCGACGAAAGGCCAAATTAAAATATAGCGCGTACTTTCTTATTAGGTATTACGATAATGATAATGATTACAATAAATGATAATTTTAATAGTTATTATATGATAAAGATTATTAAAATGAAGCATCACAAGATGGCCGTCGGAACTTTATTCTAGTACGCGCACACGCGTACGTTGTCCTCTCCGCGTGTCACGAAGAAATACGGATGCACACTATGTTGTAAATTACGTGTCGATAAATAATCTGTCATATCTTTATCTCTTCCTCTCTCTCTCTCTCTCTCTCTCTACGATTTTGACAGTCTTCCGATGAAAAATAAAAGACGATGTAAAATAATAAAAGGTTTTTCAACTCATCCCTGGCATTTGTTTCGTTTTCCACTGTAAAATATAATAATAGGTAATTCCTGATAATTTTTGCAAGACGAGATGAATGATCCAAACATCACTGTCATTATTTCCAAAGCAGCGCACGTTAAATTTTATTTTTAATGAATAGAGATTAGCCAAAGGTTAATGCGCTCTACATAATATGCTCTATTACGATGAATCGATTAGCGGCATCATGCCTTGTTTAATATAGGATGATATTTTATCGCAAAATTTCCTGTGGATAAAAAAAAGTTACTTATTCGAAGCGAAATTCAAGAATTCATATTGAAAAATTGGAAAAATTGACTTTTCGATCAGTTTTTTGAATTTTTTAATATGAATTGTTGAATTGGGCCACGAATAATTATCATTTTCGTTATCTACGGAAAATTTCCG